>CACRXK020000427.1:49242-82699 GCA_902702795.2 Paramuricea clavata | reverse complement strand
TCTCCAATATTTCAGTGAGTCATGCTTGGAAATAACAATAATTTTTTATTACCCAACCCTTGAGTTGTTTAGTTTTTCATTTACCCAACCTTTTACTCACTCAAAATTTTGTTTACCCAACCATTTTCTCTTCGGTGCCACCCCCCACCATAAATAATGACCGGCCCCTTATCACATCGAGTAGTTAAATCTAGCTTCTTGGCAGCCTCTAGCCCCTTGGCCTTCCACGGGCGGACGAATTCCTTGCAGGCTGTCATGAATTTGCGGGCTATACCCGTTTAAATATCCGTTACGTTAATCCTGGTCAACCTGCAAACTTCATCAAAATACCGCGCTAAAATAGTAAGACGGAAGAGAAAAGGCCGAGGATCTAGGCTACTCTCTTTGAACAGTCTCGAAAGAGTCGGGTAATCTCGGAGTTTGGTTGAACTACAGTCTCGAAAGACGGCATTTCCACTTTTCAATGGGAGCCCCCTTTAATTAAGGTTATATTTGTTAACTATACAACTTGTGAAATTGCTCAAAATTGCTGAACTAATACTTAATTCATTAAAATGTGGCTTCTAGTACACGAAAAAACTGAATGTACGTCTGGAAGAAATTACCGTGAGAAACCGTCAAGAATACAACAAGAGATCCACAGATTTGCAGAAGAAAATGCAACTTAAAGGAGAGGTACAGCCTGCCATGTCTGGAGATTTAATTAACAGTTTCTCCGCAAGCGAGATGTGTGACCCTCTCCACGAAGTGAAGATGGGAGGGGGGAGGCAAGGACAACGTGAGGGGGGGGGGGGACCAAGGTCGAGAGAATATGCAAGTGTACACATGTGCATGTTTTGTTCTTATGTGCTGTTTTGCCACATATTTAAATGTTTATAGCACTTAGTTTCTACGTGCTGCTTTGTTATCAGACATATTCAGCAAATGAACATTACAACTGTACCTGCCTAATGCAAAACAACGGAAACTCAAAAAATGAACATTTTAATATATTTTAGTTTTCGAATACGTTTTAGTGATCATCGGTAAATATTAAAGTGTCCATTTTTTATATAAAAATAGGAAAAATATCAAAATGTTCATTTAAGCTACAAAATAAAAAATACTAAAATGTTCATTGTTTTTATAAAATGTAAATTGTTTATGGGAAAGTATTAAAATGTTCATTTTCGGAGTTACTTGTTTATTGTTTCTCCGTGGAAACTCCGCCAATTACAGACCTATAGTCTCTACTGGGGACAGCAGAGATCAATATTTAATGCCAGCGACAGCGTGGACAATTATTGACGAAGTGAAAGCTATTTACACAGACTATATCGTGTTTAATTACTTATGAGCTTATATATATTTTCTGTCATTATAAATCGCCAAATGAAAATTTAAAATTGTTTATTGTAATTTTGGAACTTATATTAATGTCGTAAAGTGAAATATCTCAAAAGTGAAGAGAATTTGTGGCGAAGTTCACTTGTTTGGTATAGTTTAGCAGTGACTTTCAACCAGGTAAATTAATTTCCTAATGCCATTTTAGGTAAAGCCGTGAATATCACGCATATACATTTATTTTATTTACGCATATACTTACACCTGTTTTGAAAAATTACTTGTTACGCGTAATGTTTTATATAACACTTTCGATATTTCACTGACACTTATGTTCGCTCGAGTGAGGCACAAAAAGTTTAGAACTATAAATATATTTTGGGATATTGTTAAGAGTTGGCCGCAATTACCTCTCGACATTGAACAATTTTTCACTCGTAATATTCTAAGAGAAACATGCTAAATTGTTATTTTGAATATTTTGTTATGTATAACTTGTCTAGGTGGAGATGAAGAAGATAGATGAAAGAAAACAACGTGAAATCGATGAGGCGAAAGCAAAACTGGATGGCGCAGATAAGGTTTGAATTGGATTCCCTAATGTCTCCTGAGAGTGCGACAAGCGAATCAATCGTGTGTTCCGTGAACAACTTTTTGCATACTCAAATGGTGACTGAGTGGAAACTACGGTTGACTTATTCAATATAGATAAGCTATAGTGAACCAATCAGTTCAAGAATGCAGAACTTATTTCGTAATCGCGGCTGTCGTTAAATGTGTCTGATCATATTTTTGCCTCAGTCGCTGCATGCATAGGAGGTGTGCTTTTATGGGGAGCCCAAAAAAATTAAAATTAAAAATTAAAATGATTATATTACTGTGAAAATCCTCTAACAACTGTCTTCGTAACAATAAGTGTTGAATAAAAGTTTGCGAGACGCGAATTATACAGTCTTGAATTGTGACTGATTACAAACTTTCAATCACATACAAGGACAATTTTAATCTTTTTTGGGTCCATAGCAACTACATTTAACGACTAGTCAATCCGATATATATGGATAACGTGGATTAGTTTGTTTAAGTCATCGTAACAGCTGCCTTGATTTATTTTGTTACCGCTTTTCAACCTAAGTTCACAGACGGCAGTACAACTGGCCGACACAACGAAAGTAATTTCGTTATACAAATTTAATTTCGGCAAATTTAAATTCTTAGAAAAGCATAATATAAATAATTATGTTATTTTTCGTATTGTACTACCGTCGTGCAGCCAGGATAATATACAGAAAGTATATATATATATCACTTCTCCCGTTTTACAATTGTGACGTCATAGGGACTACCTGGGAATGTTACAACGGAAATTTCTGCTCATCTTTGGATAGACAAGATTTCCCAGCGACTATATCACGTGTTATTCTTTATGTTTGCAGAAAAAAACCAAGGAGGTGTTAAGTCTGATTGTTGCTCATTACCAGTCCCTTGAAAACGACGTTCGCGCGCAAATTCAACTTGAACATGACGTGGAACAGGAAAAAATTAGAAAGGTAAGCAAACGATCTCCCCGTTGACCCGGATTACACACGATACAGAGGTCTGAGCCAGCCAAAAACCCGTACAGCCGCCACGCCGTAATTCGCAACCGCAAAGCACTCTATGTCCCCGCTGAACGCCTAAGCCAAGCCGGTCATTTTGAATGTTTTCAGGAGATAAACGAGTTGTTCAGTTCCTCTTGTTGTTACACTGGATCAAAAATGAACAGTTTAGAACCCACAGATAAATTGTTTAATTCATTTTCTGAGTAGTTATTGCACAAAGCTAGCCTGAATATCAGGCCCGCACAAAGCAAGAAAGCTATTTAAACGGAAGCCACAAATATTTTACGTGTTCTTTGACAGGAAATTTCAGTGAACAGCAGACTGACTTCTAAGGAAGCTCAAGGCAGTTTAATCAAGGAAATGATAACTGAAGCTGAAATAAACGAAGAAGAAGCAGGAATGATCGTCTCAGAACATCTAGACGCCATTGCTGCCGTCGAGAAAATACACGATGATGAGAAGTCACGTCAAGTTATGGCGCTGGAGATGAGATTAGAGGAACGCAAAGCTATGGCACAACAAATAGTAAGACATTTTTATGGATTTTTCGCAATCTCTAATTGACAGAAATATAACCTTTAAGGAGTGTGAGATATACTTTTATTACCTTCTTTCTAGCGTGAACAAGAAGAGCAGGAAGCCCAAGTGTTGGCGACTATGAAAGAGAAATATGACAATGCTTTGGACAATTTAGTAACTTCTTCGCAAGTTTCCGAGGCGGAGGCAACAGCTTACCGCGAGAAACTGTTTAAAGATGTCGACACTTTGGACAAAAAACTCGAGAAACAGAAACACCGACAGGAAGAGAATCTTCACGATCGTTTGACTTTGTTGAAAAAGAAGAAACTACAAGAGAAGGTTAACTTTCTAGTATTTAACTTTCATGCATAGAAATTAGGGCGGCGTGGCTTTCTGATAGGTACTCCGGGAAAATGACACTTTAGAGGTCTATTTTATAAGATAAGGCGCATTTTTTGTCCAAATACTATGGACTCGTGAGGAAATGTTCCGTTGGACTATCTCGCCTCTAAATATGAACGAAGAAATTAGCGACATCATCCAGGTGAATTGTGATATGCGTAAAAAATCGTTGAATTTGTGGACCTATGTTGGTCCATTACACAAGCCGTGAACTGGTGATAATTCATAAACTGTTTTCATTTTCAATCATTCTAAATTTCATCATATTTTCTTGCTAGGAAGAAGAATATAAGTTAGAAATGAAAAAGTTGGAAGAGGCGAACAATGATTCTGAAAGTAAGTTGATATCTTAAATTAAGTTTTGGGCTTAATTTCCATATTACCAATGACAATTTAAGTGTAGCAAACTTCATCCTTACCCAATCCTTACCTGATTGTAGTCTTAATTCTCACCCTAACCGAAATCCTAACCTGATGCCGACCGTAATCCTTCCCTACTATACTAACGTAATTTCGATGCATTATTATAAAAAGTCACTGACGTTTTGAGACTCGTAGTGATTTGCCAGAGGTGGAACAAATTCGTTGTTTTAAACATTCCAGGTCCCAAAGATGTGATCGTTGCGAGACAAGAACTTACTCAGAAATATAACGAAGAAATTCATGAATTAGAACGAGAGCTTGATAAAAATGTATGTATTAACACTAACAAAAATACTCTTAAGTAGCTACGACAAAACGAAGATACACCTCATTCTAACAATTGGTGAATTTTTATTTTAATCATCACTATTTTTATAATCAGACTTTGTGAATAGTCTTATGTCCTAGAACTGCATGAATGAATTATATGAAGGAACAAGCAGTGGATACACAATTTTTAATTAAATTGCAACTTTCCGCAGGCTGCCCAAGACTTGAAGGAACTTCGCAGTCGAAATGCAGAAGAGGCTCGCGGAGAGTACAAAAACAAGATTGAAAAATATTACAAGGAATTGATGAAGAAAGGTGAGATTCGTGTGTGAGTAACAAATGCGATAAGAACATTGCTTCTCACATAAATGGTTCATGAAAAGAGCATACATCGTACTGAATGTGGGTTACTGTAATGTGATCTGATGTTCTTATGTTTCCTTGTAAACACTTGCAGTTCACTCACCTGATTAACAGGTTCCAATGCGAGAAAACCTGCGATGGATAGTGTTCCACGCAGCTAGGGGAGTCTATAGCTGGAATCCGTAGGAAGTGGTAGAAAAGTACCAAACGTTTAATTTGAGTTGTATGGCACTGGAAGATAGTTAATTGCTTATGAGTATTATATTTTCAATTTGATTCAAGGTGCCATGCAAGAAGACTATACCCAGCTGTTGGAGTCACATGACCAAGACGTAGCTAGGATCGTAGAAAATCAACAAGCGCAACAAAATAAACACAGAATCGCTTTAGAGGTGGAGTAGAACGACTTCTTAAATTAATGATTGAGTTTTGATGTATGATGTTTTGATATAGTGGTAGAGTTGTGGACTTGTGGTGCATGGTATATTGATATACTTGTTTTACTATGAGTTCTTTTCTCCTCAGGAAAAACTAAGTAAGCGTCGGGAATTACTAACGGAGAAAATGAAAGCCGAACAAAAGGAGCAAGAACAAATTAGGAATGAAGAACAAAAAGTATTAAAGTAAGTCTGATTTGGAACAGTGTAATAATCAAGACTTAATTAAGGCTCGTAACTCATATAATCACATGCAACGAAAATCGTAACGTATTAAATTCTCCGGCGGGGGGGGGGTATTTTCAACCAGAAAAGCCTGATTTCCTTTTAATGTAGTAAACAAGCATTACATGCAAGCCTAACTTGTTTAGGACTGTCAATCCGGCTAAACGTTTCGGCATTTTATTACGTGAAGCACTGTTATTTAGGAACATGATAGATAATCAAGTTGTGATTTCGGAAGAAGAAAAAGAGAAAATATTGCGTGAACATGAACAAAACATGGCTGAACTAGAAAGCAGGTAAATTTTCTATTTTTTTACTTTTTGCTCGTCTTTATGCTAAATATGAAATATTCACCTTTCAACATTCAATTTTTTCTCCTTTTGCCATTCGTTCCCTTTTTTCCATGATCTTGGTGTAATTGGATGACTCTGCCATGCATGTTCTCATTTTCTGTAAAATGCCACACCTCTCAATCACTTTCTTTCATTTCTTACAGTTTAACATTAAATAAGTTAAGACAGAAACAAATGTTGGAGGAAAAATTGGAAAAACGACGAAAAATGAAGATGGAGAAGTTACAACAGAAACATGAAAATGAAAATAAGGTTTGTGAAGAATTAAATATTCTCTTCGTAGTGTCGAAAGCAGTACGACCGTTTACTCTTACCAAAGTCTCTCAACTGTATGATTTTACGATTTGGAAAACATGTCCAGTAAACAACAGAACAATACATGTAGCTACCTAAGCTTTTCAGCCCTTGACAAACATTGTTTTGGAAACAATTATATCTTCTAATATCTAGTTGTGGTATATGGCTGGATAATTTTCAACTATTCGGCATCTTAGGTATCCAATAACGATACAGCCCTAACACTGTAATGTTGGACATGTCTAAATTTCAGAGAATCAAAATCGAGAATGTTGATGGTGCAACGGAAGAAGTAGACCTGCTGAAGAAACAAGAAATAGAAAAACAACAACTCATGGAAAATGATGCGAATATGGAAAACGAAGTGGAACAGGTGCTGTAGTGAACATACGTAACTCGTCTCCCAGTTGTACTGTATAATTACTGTATTCGTTAAAGATTAAGGGCGTTTTTGTGGGTGAAAATTTTGAGCGAAGTCTATTGCTGGGGGGAATAGGTTTTCGGATCGTCGGATTTCACAGAAAAAAAATATTCGGATTTCGGATCTGGCGAATATTTTACACGGATTTGTGGATCTTATTAATACAGCGGATTGCGGATTTATCTAATATTTTGGCTCGGATTGTGGATTTAGCTTGCAATTTAGTTCGGATCCTGGATTGTGACTTCATAGTAGAGCTTTTAGCGGATTCAAATTTAGAAAAGACCATTGTCGGATCGCGGATTTTGCTTCAAATTTGGGCGGATCGGCGGATTTGTATACCCCTATTCACCCCATTGTTAATTTCTTAATTAAGACCTTACTCAGAGTTTAGAACACCAGTATGAAGACTATATATTAAAGATTGTTCGTTTATGTCCTTAGATTCGAGAAGAAATGCTAAATGCACGTATGGAAGCCCTTCAGGAGCACAATGATCGTCTCGGAGCTCTTATTGCAGATCTACAGATCAAGAGAGCTAACCAGGTAGTGTATGCAGTCTGCAGTAGTAGGACCATTTCACTAAACACTGTCGTACACAGATGGTATTGAACTGGAGGTTATCAGAGTGAGAAAATATTGTTAATTCTTTTCGTTTTGCGTATAGTAGACTTGGTAGAAAATAAATAAAATTGTATTTTCATTTCCTCGTACACATAAGTAAGAACATATCTAAAGTTGATCACCAATTTATATTTGCAATTCGAATTTGAAATTTCTAGCCATCTAAGCAATGAAAATTCACATTTGTTTATCTCTTACGTATTTAATTGTACAATACATATATCTTAAAATGTAGTTTTCGTTTTATATTTTCCTAAAATGTCTCTTCTCGTTGCATAGATTGCTGAAATCAACAAACAACAACGTGCGTTAGGTCAACTTCAGACCAGTATTCTCGATGATCTGGATGAGAAAGGTGTTTTGGTTGATCCTGAAACTAAGGAAATATTACAGAAGCATCAGGAGGTAAGTACTGAGTGGACATGAATTATTAGTTCCTTACTTGGGTTATCATAGGGAGGATACTGTACGGCCACTGGTTATGGAAGGGTCCAACCATCATTATCACAACAATTTATAAGATTTTTAAGATAGAAAGTGTGAGGATCTTTCTAATCATTCAATTTTCTTGCACAAACAGCAATCTCAAAAGTTGGAGAAAATTTTGCAAGATCAACGTGACCAGCAAGAAACGGTAATGGCAGTTCTTTGTTATTAAAGTATTAAGGAGTCTTGATATAAGATAGCTCTTTTTTTACCAAGTGTTCATTTATAACACTTTGGCCACTTTCAACTGTGGCTGTATCCTTTCTTCGTCGCTTTCGTTCCTGAGAATTCGACCGCCATGGTACGTTTTACTTTACAGGATATCTCCATGTTATGTTCACTGGATTTTCTTCTTCTCGCGACATTCTTTCATCTTCTGTGATATCGCGATAATGCTTCAGCTTTTATCATTTCTACGTCTCTCTCAAATTTATCTAGGCTCTGAAAGAAAGATTGCGTGAGAAACTGAAACAAAAAGAACAGCGGTTAATGCAAGAACAAAAGGTACTAGAAATCTTCAATAGGCTAGGGTTACGATCAAAGCAAATTTGTGTGAGGTCTACATAACGATATTTTAAGCGACGATATTTCATATTGATCTTACAGTACTTCGTTTTTTTTCCAGGATGAGATTACAAAATACATCGATAACATGCAAGATAACAATGCTCTGATGAAGTTCCGCAAAGCAGCTCTGAAAGCGAGACACAAAGCGCATCTTGATCAAGAAAAACAGCAAATTGAAAAAGAAATTGAACAGTCTGTTAATGAAATGAAGTTACAGTTAGAGTTGAACAGACTGAAAGCTGTTGAAAAACAGGTTGGCATTTTCTCAATCCATAGTCGATCAAATCTGGAAACTCGTATCTTTTTGTTCATGCATGTTTTTGTAAACTTGTGCATGGTGCAGAACCGTACTGAACGAAGGTGGAAGAACAAAGACAGGATATAGTTTCATGTCTTGCTGTTTTGTCTCGGTCAGAACTTAGATTAGGGTCAATATTCATAAACGGCGACATTTGAATCAACAACGGGAAGACACGTTGAGCAACCACCAGTGACCTCAAAACTCAAGATAATGTGCAGACTGTCAAGAATTCTAATATTGTGCAATAAGCTGCCGTTGTTAGTGTTAGAAGTACTTAAGAAAAATGAATAAATAAGAGAACCCTTCGCCAAGGAGTTCGTGGAATGGAATGGGAACTCGTCTCATCAAATACATTTTAATTTTTTCCAGAGTATTCAATTTATCTCGGCTTTGGTAAAGTGTGGAAAAATACAAGAAGAAGAACTAGACTCTGTACTTCAAGTCTTATTCCCAACAAAGTAAGCTCGTCATGTGTGATTTCAAATATCCATACAGAAGCAGTAAGAATCTTATTTTGTTTAAACTTGCTCTTCATCTTTTAGGAAACCAGAAGAAATTGATGAACTACTTACTCAAATTTATGGACCTTCGCATACGAGAAGTAGTGCTTTGGCATTACACTCATCCAAGTAAGTTTAACAGACAGAACAGTGATATTTTCTATACATCTCTCTCAAATATAGAACTCTAAATATCTGAATAACCTTTCATTTCAGACCTTCATCTTTGGAGATGAAAGTTATCGCTCAAATTAGTCCGATGCCATCTAATAGAAGGTAAATCTTTAGTTAGCATATGCTGACTAATTTCTGCGTCAATCCTTGACATCTAGCTATTATCGGATTCATAAGGTCAGAACAATGAGGTTCTACATATAATACCAAAACCGAATTCAATAATTGTTTTACTATACATTAAATGTGAAATATATCACGATTGACTATTGAGAAAAAATAATAATTCGGCACACTTCTTTGTTATATTTAGGAAAGCCAAGCCTCGTTTTGAGAAACCAGATGATCTTGATGATCTCCCGCCACCGGAAGTGGCGTCCAGTCTTCCTCCGGTAATCTTACAAGGCAACAAAGGCTTTAATCTTGAGAACAGCTTGCACAATGGTAGCAAGAATAATACGAGAACTGAAGGAAAGAAACTGGGGAGAGTACGCTTGGCACCACTTGATAAACATTGACATGCACACAGGTTGAAAACTGACATAGCCTTAAAGCGAGGTAAATGGTTGGTTTAATTCCCATGTACAAGAATTTCAAACTTTACATTCGTGACGCAATCGAAAGAACGAGGCTCTACGGTCAAGGTGACGTACTCCCCCGGAAGCACACATTATTTTGATCGGTCAATTTCCGTATCGATAATCTTAATCCTAAATTTAATCCTTGTTACAGCATTTCGGGATATTTAAATGAAGTCACTCATGCAATAATAATTTCTTAACGTAATCCTCACCTTAATGAATAATGGCAATTCTATTTCTTAATCTTCTAATATTCCTGATTCTGCCACTAGTATTAAATTTCCACAACCGCTGCCTCCCACTTGCGTACGCATTTGATTGGTTAATCGGGCAGATTGAATGTATCTGATTGGTTAATCGGGCAGATTGAATATATCTGATTGGTTAATCGGGCAGATTGAATGTATCTGATTGGTTAATCGGGCAGATTGAATGTATCTGATTGGTTAATCGGGCAGATTGAATGTATCTGATTGGTTAATCGGGCAGATTGAATGTATCTGATTGGTTAATCGGGCAGATTGAATGTATTTGATTGGTTAATTGGGCAGATTGAATGTATCTGATTGGTTAATCGGGCAGATTGAATGTATCTGATTGGTTAATGGTAGCGGTATTGGAAATCAAATCCGAACCTCCCTATTAATTCAATAGATGAAACCTGAAGTCATGATAAAAATATTTTCTTAACTCTAAATCTAAGGGTAATGTTGATTTTCTAACATAATCCTAGCGCTAATATTATAATACATCACTAACGTTTTTGTAAAATGTATACACATAAACTAAATCAGTTATATAGCAATGCCATCTGGAAAATTTTGTCTGAAAAGCTAATGAACGGCATTTTATCTAATTTTTCTATGAAAATCTCCATCTATAGGTATACACTTTAATAGTTCAAACTTAAATTATGTCATTTACCACTTTAATATAATAAAACTTGAGCAATAGACCGAGTTCTTTTGTTAAATTTTAACTATAGTATATAATATTCTTATAAAGTTAGTTCTTTTTAGAAATCATGCAGTCACATCAGTATTAAATAAAGGTTTCTAGTAAATTAGAAGGATAGTATTTAATATACTATTTGAACGAGTTAATATATTAATATATTAATATTACTTGTTTATGCTCTGCATATTTAACTATCTACACTTCTCATCCGATGTATTATACAATTTTGCTCGAGCATGCATATCTACAATATTTATGTTGAACTCCATAAATGAGACTATAAGTATAATACAGGGTATATATATATATATATATGCATGTATGCAAAATAATTATTTCTTTGTCATTTTTGTTAATATGGTTGATTCTCGTTCTTTAAGTTTCTTTTGCACATTGTTCTGCAATGAAAAAAGTCGTTATTAGTATTAAATTTATCTGTCATTGTGTTGTGGTGTATATTTTTTGTGTTGTGTTGTGTTGTGTTGTGTTGTGTTGTGTTGTGTTGTGTTGTGTTGTGTTGTGTTGTGTTGATTGTACTGTACTATAATCACTAACGAACGGACGAAGGGCCTTCGCTCGAAACGTCAAAGTTTTCAATATTTTCCAGGTAGTTGTATATCCTTCATACTTCAGCTGTCTCGGATACTTCAATATCACAACATTATAATCCATTTTTATTATATTTTATTTCAACGAATTTATAAAGCATATATGTCAATATGTGTACCTTAACTTCGTTAAGAATTCCATCAGACACATCTTTCAAAACTTGTTTCATTTCGTCAGGTTTAAGAGAACTAAATAATGTCTCCTGTGTGCAACCTTCGTCAGCAATTTCATCATTTTTAACTTCAATGTCGTCTAAAAAACAAACCTTGTTTCATCAGCAATATAATTAAATTAATTAGCCATTGCGTTGGTTTTCTCCCGAGAGCTTTTTAGCGTTTCCACTGGCAAGCAAATTGTGGCATTACGGAGAAACATTCAATCTTTGTCAATCTGTGGAGTGTGATATGGGGGAATCATTCATAATTGCAGTACAGCATGTAAATTACGTACCCTGTATATCAATTGCAGCTTGTGTTTCCTACATCAGAAGAGATTTTATGTTAGCAACTCATGATAAGGAAAAAGGTTTGATATGATGTAATTTGCATGGTACTATGGTATGGTTTGTGTGTGGTAGTATGGTCCTATTTTAAAACTGGTCTAAAATTAACTGAACTAACTGGTGTGGTATGGTATGGTACCAAGGACTGGCAAAACAAGTAAGTATTAACTACATGTATGTTCTACCTTTACATCATTCACATTCATATTTGAGTGTCTCAATCCCAGGACATGTTTACTGTGTATTTCCTCAGGTAAACCTTCATCAAGCGGTGGCGGGAATGGAACATCTGCCATGGGTGGCACTTCAACCAATAACTTGAAAAAACAGGAAGTAATTCAAAAAAGCCAAATCAAATCCTTACTGGTGCCTCGTTAGTCAGTGTTGTCGAATGTCGATGATATGACAGATTCAGATTTGACTTTCACTATACCCTACCATCAACATTGGTTGCAGCAAGTTTGTAGCAAACGCATATTCTCTTTGACAAGGTGTGTGATTTTTACATGATTGTGTTAAGAAATATGCGGTGTTTTATACTTACTTTTTGTTTTATCACAGGTTCGTCTGTGGCTTGCGAGAAAAGAAGTTCGTAAAGCTTGTAGTGTTGAAAAAGACTACAGAAGAATATTACAGTTTTTCAGTTCATTTGTTACACTGCATGGCTTCAACAACGCTTACAGATTAAAATGGTGTCTTTTAACCAAAGGTTTAATGCTAAAATTTGTCATTTGGCTGCAGAATAAAGTTGTTTGGGCATTAGGTACAAGTGAGAATAAAATGCTCAATGGTTGGGTCTTACCTCTCCGTAATATAATCGGAAATTAACTTTGTTAGATAGATACTAAACAATGGTGATTTAGCTTCGTCAGAATTTGAACAGGTTCCCATATATCTCTTCATTTGACAAATATTCTTCCCTATTGACATTTTCTCGTCTAAAATAAAAGAGTTTCTAATCTACAATTATATATTCTCCGCTCCGAGTTCGCGTTATCCATTTTTCATATTTGAAAAACTATTTAATTTCAGAAATGATTGAAATCACCCAGAATTGAAATCTTCGTGCTCAACTTAGTCCATGCCGAAAATTTCACGTTCGGACATTCAGAGCGTGATTTACGCAGAATGTTGAAATATCGTGAATATTTCGGTATACACTAATTTGAACATGGAGATTTCAACTCCGAGGCCAATTTTGACAAAGATCTGTAGATAGTGAGATGAAAAATGGATGACGTCAACTCGGATCAGAGAGTGGAAAGATTAAACGCGGTTTACAGTTCGGACGCTTATTATTCAAATTTGCATATTTCTTCCCTTGCTTTCAAACAGCCACAGGATGCGCATGAAAATTGGATAAACAGAAACTGAAGGGAATCGATGATGAAACTTCACGAATGCCCATGTGTTCAACAAATAAAACTGGACGATCATGAATTTGGGTATGCTTCCAAGTGGTCAAACTTAGTCTTAGAGAACTTTGAATGAACTGAATAATTAATTATTGTACCGAACCTCTTATGTTTTCTAACAGAATTTTGACAAGTGAAAAGAATGCTGATATTTGTTCAGTGGTAAATTTGGATTGTTTTGCAAACCTAAACAGAAGCAAAAATTCATTATTTAGTATTAATTAAATAAAATATGATTTATAACTCTGATTTATCCAACATTAAATCATTATATATTCAACTTACCAAAATGCAGAAACATAAAAATCTACTAGACAGGCTTCTTTCAAACATATGTTGTATTTGTAGAAAGAAAATCTTTCAGCAATTTTTCTAAAAAATCAAAATACTATAAGGAGAAACACGGTGTTGTAGATGATGGATTTGTGTTCATTTGAATTGGTAATATTTAAGAATAATTAACTTTTCTACAATGGAATAAACTTACGACTCGAGCTGTTGTGGTGTAAGAGCAATCAACGAAATAATTTGTGCTTCATTCAAATCTTGCCAAACAAGATTTTCAACAGCACTCTCCTTAAAATGGAAGAAATAGTTCATCAAGTAGTTCGGTAGTTCATCAAAATTTCATGATGGCTATATAAAATTGGTGCAAGTAGTAATATACATGAAATTCCATAACAATAAAATGTCTTAAATACACATAAACTACTGTAAATTAACGATGAAGCATGTGCAGAAAGAACATGTTTTAATACTGTACAACTCTCCAAAATTATATCAGACGAATGCAAGGGACAAACTTTGTAAATTGAGTTTTATTGTAACGGCTACGATTCCTTGTTTGTAATTAACCTACCCCAGACATTATATTATTGCTTTCACTAGTCTCCACTTCAGATTGCTGTAAATTAGATTGCTTTGTTTGCAATCGTTCTTTCGAACGTGAAGTTTTTCTGCTAACGTCCGCCATATTTGTTATTCTTTATGACGCTATTCTGTTACCATAACAACCAAGCTTGAGCTACAATTCAATCTCTGCGTTTTATAATAAAACTCAACAATAGAGGTGGATCGAGGGTGCTATATTTTTCGACTTACATAGACAAAGATAATATTCTTGGTAGTAAAACTAATTTAAACTCCCAAAGATTCGATTTGTGAATGTAAACATAAACTAAAGAATATGACTTTGAAAGGATCTTCATTCAGTCTTACTATTGAGATCAGTGCAACCTGGGTTTCCCGCCAAAACGTTTAAAAACCTTACTGCAAATATGGCGACAAGTTGAAAATTTCAAAGCAAGTATTCACAAAATTGCCCATTTTTATAGCGTATAATGGCTTCAAAAACTGAACAATCGATCATAAGTTTAGCTAAGCAAGAAAACAATGACGAGTTGGTGCGAATATTAAATGGAATTAAATTGGAAAAGGTATAAGAAACATTTACAATGAATAAACAAATTGCATTTTTCTAACCAATGATGGTAATATGAATATATGTATTTAAATGTAAACAGCATAGGTCAATTGCCTACTAGTTGTGATATACATAAATTTTTTTTATTAAGTTGCAATCCTTGATTTGTGCACTTGGTCCACAGTTATTTAAACCCCCTCAACTATTGCAACCATATCTTCACAGATTCTAGCGTTAACCCCCTTCCCCCCTTTGTGGGTTAAGTCCACAAAGGGAAACGAAATCTAATTGTTGATGGTATTTTACTTGTTATCATATTTGTAACCACTTACAATCACATGGATAGGTGGGCATGAATATAGTAATAACACAAAGTTGGAGCCTGACAATGGTAAGAGACTAATAAGATTTTGTTATAGCTTGGAAGTATACTAACATCTCGTACAAATGAAAATCATGGTGATGTTGCCAAGTTGTTGCGAGCAAGTTTTCAAGGTATACCCATTCTATGCTTAATAATTAGAAGAAACCCAATGTATACAAAAGAAAAAGCACTGCGATTCTTGAAACTTTCAACTTGAAACTTTAATTTCCATCTATTTGTTTTTTAAGGATCTCCATGTAGTGATGAGGAAGGCTTGCAAAGACGGAGTTTTCTTTTTAATCATTGCATGAATATATTGAGTGACACTGATATCTCTGCTAAGGTGATTCTAAGATATTTACTCACACTACCAGTTTGTAAAAAGCATTGAGAAAATAATTAACTATGGATCTTTCTACTGTAGCTTGCAACAGAATATGCGGGAATCTTATTTTTGGAGGTACGATGGTTTTATGCAATATATAGTTGGTTAATTTGCAGCATAATCATTTTTCATGTGCAAATATTAGCTCATAACTAAGCTCATACAGCACCTGCATATGTGATGTAACTGCACGAGAGGCTTGGAATCATGTGAAAATACCTTTTCCAGTGCAGGTAGAAATTAGAATACAATTGATGTGTTTGGACAAGACAGTCAAATACTCCAATGACTAATGTATTCATCAAACACATTTTGTAGATTGATAAAACATCAAGTGAATTATTGTGTGAATTGGCTGATAAAATTGTTGAAAGTATTCGCAAAGGCTTGCTAAAGAACGGAAGGTGTGCAGGTGTCATGTCTAACTAACATCTACTTTTAAAGAATATTGTACAATATAGTAGTATAGTACCTAGCCTGCATGTCAACATTACCTTTGTGGAAAAACAACCATTGGCAGACCACTGAATGACATTTTCCATATTTACAGTACAGTATGTCATGCATGGGTCCAGGAAAGGCAACCCAGCTGATTAACTATATGTACAGTACATTCCTGCCATTTCATTTTAGAGTAGTGCAGCTGTTTCCAAAGATTTTATCATCCATAGCTTCAAGAGACTCTGTCCCACTTTCCTCAGGTAACAATACTTGTAAGACAATGTGATGATTGCTATATAAATACATTTACAAATACTTATGTTATGAAGCAAATTTTCTGAACCTTTTCAAAGCTTAGAAATAATTTCATAGTAAATAACTTATAGATATAAGTTGAAATAAATGTATGTATTTTTTGACAAAAAAAATGTATGACATATTTCAGATGGTGGTGGTGAGCTATCAGGGATTCAGTATAAAAGTCAGATGATAAACACTTTGTGTTCAACAAAGTAGGATATTTTTCTCAGTTTTGTCAATGCATTTCTCCCTCTCTTCATTTATTTGTTCTGTTTGTTCTCATTCTATTAAATTAAAAACATTTCTTCGTACCAAGTTAAATATTTTCCTGCTTCGGACCAAATGTTTGTGTGATCTGATACTTTTTCCATGCCCTGCTGAAATGCTGTATTGTGATGTTTCTTTATTTCCTTAGGTGGCATTCTAGCTGTGTCATCCATTTGGCTAATATGTTCAGGTAAAATGATGACCATTCTTCACCTGGATTTATATGTGTGTGTTTATGCGTTTGTCTGTACCATACGATTCACAAATATCCAACGTATTAATACGAAAATTTGTGGAGTTCAATTTGGATGAAAATTGGATCATATGGAAATGCTACTTCTTTAAATTGTTTGCCTTCAATTCCATGCAATATATAGCTTAATTTATAGCCTACCAATGCTTTCATGGTTAAAAATTGTTGTTACAGTACAACTTTGTTATACAGTTATTGTCCGCAATTGGTGAAGGATTCACATCAACTTCACGATTGGGACTTAAAAATTTAAATTAAACTACAGTGCATATTTCTTTTCAGAGAGGTCTCATTAACCAACGAAGAGTTGAAATTTGTCATAGAAAAGATTTTAAGGTTTGTATAAAAAAGTGATTCCTTAGACAATATTGTGGAACTGGAGTAAAAACATGAACGCGCAGACATGACGCAGAGACGGTTATTGATTGTAGTTTTATCCTGGGTAATTTTCCATATAAAGGGTGACTTTCTATATAAACGGAAGACCTCATAAAAATGTTGGTGCTCAGTTCACGTTAGTATTACTGCAGATTAAGATTACGTTTTGGATCTTATTGGGGAAGTTGGGTTGTGGTTAAGATTGTAAAGAGAAACAGTAGCGACTGTGAGGTGCAATATCATATAGTTCACTTTGTATTTAGGATGTTCAAGAGTCTTGAACTAGAAGAGATACCACCAGTTGTGTATCAGCTGTTCATATTTGTATTTAGGATGTTCAAGAGTCTTGAACTAGAGGAGATACCACCAGTTGTGTATCAGCTGTTGATATTATGCTCCAAGGGACATAGGATTTGTGTACTGGAAGGTGTCATTACGTATTTTACCCAACTTGATATTGAAAGTGTTCAGAACGAGCAGCAACAAAGGTAATGGAACGATCTCACAATCTATTTCATTGTACACGTACATGGACTAAACTAAACTATATAGTGAATATAAACTTTTTACAGAGATGAGGAATTCCAAGGAATTTCCACCGACCAACTTCGACATACAGAAGGCAATGTCATTTTGCACATTACGTTTGCCGTAAAGCAAGACCAACAGCTTGGAAAAGAGTTTGTTAAATATTTGAAGGTGTGTATAACGCATTTCTGGAGTTAACCAACATATATGTCGCCCGCTAACATTGAAACTCGACAATAAGGAACATTTTAACAGAATTGTGCAAACTTTTCATAATCAATTTCACATTTTTTACTATATATAGGCATGCCAACAACGTCCTCAAAAAATACTGACAGCTTTCAATCTTGCAATTGCTCTGTCTGTTGCTCAAATCCATAGATTTGAAGAACCAGTGAGTCATTTCTTTCATGTTTCATTCACTACAGCCACGTTGTTAGAGAGAACTTAGTTAACCATTTTTTCAATTTGTTAATTTAGTAATTATTTAGCTAAAAGTCGGTGAAGAACGTTTTTCAATTTGCTACGTCTCTAGATCTTTGATGTGCTTAAAGCCGCTGTTTTAAAGAGCTTTAAAAGCATTAAACTTAGGAGTGCTTCAAAGTGGATGCAAGGTATAAATATCCTGAAACGACATTTATTTACAATAGCTTTGGTTACAGTTAAAGATTATTTGAATATTAGTGAGGAGACATCGTTTTCTTTTTAGATAATGTCGAAAGTATTCCTGATATCTCTAAGGAAATTCTACAAACCGTTCAAAATAGGTACTTTTTTGTACATTAACATCTAAGTCGTCTATATAGTGTATGTTTTGAGGTTTTAATTCATTTCCATTCAGTATGTTTGGTTGGGACCATGTTGCTCAAGGCATCGTTCAACTTGGCTTTTATTTAATGGATACCTTTGGTTCGAAGAATAACGGTATGGATTACTATGATGTAGAAATTAAGTCGCGAGTGGGTACAGTTGGAAACACGATAACCTATAGAAACACGCTGACTGTAGTTAGCGTACCTGCCCAGTGACCTCTCTATATATCTGGAGCAGGAACGTCAGACTCGTCAGTCACTCTGTCTATGAGGAAAGTGAAGGCAAGATGGCGGAATTGAAGTCCAGTAGCTCCATCTTTGACTTCACGTTTTACACTCAAGTTCTCGCTCCAGATATATATGAAGATCAATGTACCTGGTTAGTTACACAGTGGACCAATGAGGGATGGTGGGGGATGCCATCACAGCTAGGACCTCTATGGAAAACAGTTGGGAACTGATAAAACTATGAGCTATCCTGAAACTAAGTTAGTCAATGATAAATATTAAGCTTCTATGAACTTTAGACGCAAGCAATACAGGTCAGTGCAGTCCACAACAAGAATCCTGCCAGTTGGGAAGTTTAATCTTGTTGAAAACGTTTAAGGTAATCTCTTGAATGATTGAAGAAACTCAACTGGAATGAAGTAAACTCACTTCAGTGACCCTACAGTGTCATTAGTGTCATCCTCCATTCTCAAGCATCAGCCACCGTCCTCAAGCATATCAGCCACCGTCCTCAACAACGTCATAAGCAATCAGCGGTGGAAATTCACTTTTTCCAGTAACGTGGCAAACACTGCTTATTTCCGCCAAAACTACACTGTACACTAAAATCTGGTTGTTTTTTGTAAAATTTCGCACCACTGCCGACCATCTTCTGTCATCATCCACCATCATCTACCATCACATTCGTCATCTGGCACAGTTCATGATTGTAGAAAAATGTCATCACATACCTTTATTCCGCAGGTTCACGATATGATTCGAACGGAAATACTGGAGCAAATTTTCAACAGATTGCTTACTAAAGCTACCAGTACTTCCACTCACTACATAGGTAGGTTTATGAGTGAAAGTTGCGCTTCTTATAAGACTATCAGTATAACTTTATAATACAAATGTTTCTGTTGTCATATCGTTGATCCGTTGTCTTTTCCAAGATCTTCTCCAGAAAGCAGTTGCGTCAAATCCTCAAGCTCTTTTGGACTCCTTATCTAAGGTAGAGATCGGATATATAGACTTCAATTTGTTTGCTCTTAGTTTTATCAACAGTTCTGAAATTGACATGTGCTGCAATATGTATGCAACCCTACCATACTGTACATTTGTATTTGATTCTGTGTTTTATTAACACGTCTTCTCCTTGGAAGAGTACATTATTCTGTACATTATTTGTTGTCTTTGGCCTTCAGGTGAAAGAAGTGTTTGAGTATTTGTCATGTCTACCATTTGCGACAGCTCAAGGTCTTTTGCAAGCTGTTTTGGTGAGAATCTTACTGAACAATGTATTCAATATATAGTAATGTTTAGATGATTTAAACCATGACGTCTCTTTGCAGCCGCTTATGAAGATCAGTATTACGTTAAGAGATTCACTGATGCTCGTTTTACGAAAAGCCATGTTCTCCAGGTAACCAAATGAAACATCCATCAGTTCAATCATTGTAAAGACGTTTGAGCTTTCTAAGAACCTTCCCTTTGAATAATAAAATCGTCTGGCATCGAGGACAACGTATTTTTTTACTGTATAACCTATACAGACAAAAATGAGTTAGATTAGCGATCCCACCGTTTAAGCTAATCATGTTTCCTTTTTCTTGTTTGATTATTCATCCTCTATTTACAACATTCCAGTTTAAGCTTTTCTGGAAATACATATTCAGTTTTCAGTTACAGTTACATATTCAGTACCATACACGTCTGTAGATGAAGCTCTGGGAACGAGGTTGACATTCACTATACAGTAGCTTTATCGACACTTTTACCTCGTTTTTCAATGCATTCGTTTCATAAAGAAGGTGGTTTGAGATATTTTTGTTTTGAAATCAGGAATTTAGAATCACGAAAAATTGCGGTCAGTGGTTTTCTAATTGTATTGAAACATTTCAAGGTAATTTTACTTTTTATTTTATAAAATACATTGGAATAGAAATTTATAGAATACCAATTTAGAAAATACATTGTCAGCTCATCGTGCGATAATTCTCTATATTTTCCCCATAATATCCATCATTGATATCAACTCCACATTCGGTCAACCATTGTTACACCGTTGACTGTTGGCCAGTCAGAAAAAAATCTTTTCTATATTGTGCAGGTACGTGGAAGCAACATAACATCAAGCCAAAGCTTAAGTCAGAGCAGTCAATCTTCAGCATCAAGTCACATTCAAGTGGATGTTCATAATACAAGCAGAGGAAGCAATACGGGAAATGAAGCTTTGTGCTTGGAGATTTTAGGTGCGTTATTACGGGGTAAAGTGTTGGTAAGATGCATTATACAGTAATACACAAACTGTATAATGATGAACGAATTTTAGTCGCAAAAATAAGAGACAATGATTAGGGTGATTCTTGAGATATGGAATATATTTTCACAAAAATATAAATTTTAGGTGGACTACGTCGTTGCTTCAATCAACAGGCTGACATCCGCGTCCTTTTATACGAGGTATAAAGCTCAAGGAATTTATCATTTAGTAACTAGTGCATTCCTTGGATCTTTCATTTTGTTAAATTAAATCAAATCCCCAGATCGTCTATGATTATGAATGCTGTTAAATTCTTTGGACATTTTAGGGTCTTTGTGATGTTTTGGGATCAAATTCCGAGTTACAACAAGCAGCGTTAGAAATCGTTCATAAACACGTGAGTATATATGCAACTTTGCATATTTCGTTATTTTTTATGATGGGCTTAATATGGGATGTCAGTCCGGTGACCCAATCCTTCACTAGTAATATAAGAAAGTAATAAAAGATCATTGGCAACTGCATTTTCAAACTTTTGGTGATTTCTAACCGCTGTCTTCTTTGTTAAGTTTTTGAAATACTATGAACATGACGACGAAATCCTTCCTCCTCTAAATCTGGATCCTTGCTTAACAGCGTCTGGCGACCAAGTCTTCCTTGCTGAACCACTGGTATGGAAAATTACATTTTCGCATGAAGTTTTCGCGCGAAAAATGTCGGACAATTTGATTCTATAAACGTTTCCAAAATCCTAGGGACATCTGCTGTGTTTATTACAACAAAGTTTAGTCAGAAGTTTGAAGAATTCTGAGCAAGATGAACGAATGGATGAAGGTACAAGATGGTTTCTGATTAAATGCAATAGAACATCTTACATACAATACAATAGTTTGAACTGAGGCTGTGATGGGGAAATATCAGGATTTTGAGGTACCTCACTTGATAGAACTAAATGTTGAAGAGTTTTTCCAAGATACGTAGAATTGTCACTCCATTCCAACTTCGAAAAACCTTTCATCTTCATGGTGTGATGCTATATATTTAAGTTCTAGTTAAGTCATGGCCAACCTCACTAGAAAGATGTCCTGTTTATGGATGTGTTAACTAACCGAAAGACGCCTTGTTCATAGATGGGGAAGAAGAGTTGAATTATTTCACAGAAAAGCTACAGGAATTATTTACCTCCTTAACACAACGGATGAATAAGAGCGAGTTGGAAGACTTTGAATTGGTAAGAAGAATGTATTAAAGATTGGTAGAGAGAATCCAAAATTTCAGTATCCTGAAACAGAACAGTTATTGCAATGTGTTTTTACCACTGCGATAGATGTTGAAGCGACATTCACATTTCTGATTATAATAGAGAGGTTCAGATTTGACTTCCACTATTGAGGTCTGGATAAATTCCTATTTCAAACCGAAATTAAAGAGCTTATATTGGGTTTCTCTTGTGCATTTAAGGATAAGTCGGCAGACTACTCCATGGCGAATGGCGTGGGTATTAAGAACAATATATTCGCCTGCTTGGTTCTTGGCATTCTTGAGGTGAGACTTCAACAATTATTGGATTGAACAAGTTGTCCAGAATTATTCAGACCGAGGTTAATGTTATCTACCGAGGTCAATGTTATCTGAATTTTTGATTCGTTGTAGGTTCTGATGGAGCACACGTTCATTGCAGGGGACTTCAGGTTAGTTCTGACCTGACACACTGTATTGTATCATTTGTTTTTCTTTACTTATTTATAATATTGAAATGTTTTATTTTAGCCAGGAAAGCTGTGAAATGGTCTTACAGTTGTTTACCAAATACTGGAAACTTTCCAGCGTTCTGAAAGGGACGAATTTAAGCCAAGGTAGCGTTCTAGTCAAGTAGAATTGGATCATCATCTTATAAATTCCAAGCTTATTCTCATCGATAATTTATAAATAACTTTTGTCCGATATTTCTATATTGTCACAAACTATAGGTAAAAAAGCACGACAGTCTTCATCAAAGCAGATCGCACGAAGTATGTTCTCTCTGAGTGCAACAGCTAACATTCTCAAGGCAATATTAAGGTAAAGGCTATATCAATTCCAGAACAAAGTAATCTTGCTTGTGTCGGAGTAAAAATTCATAGAAATATTTTGCGTTTCCCTTTTCTCATATTCAGTGATAATCTTCCCAGTCATCAAGCTGGTTTGGATATTTTGCGCAATTCTGGAGACTTTGATCAGTACATTCTCACTGTATCACACCAGAAATTGACTCAGGTGATTAGCCATCTTTTTCCAGTTTTTTAGTGCTCGTGTCTCAGGCAGACAATTGAAAAATTTTCCTTCACAATCGGCCTCTCAGTAAAAGCTGCTTCCCAGAAAAGGTTAAATTGCTCGTCTTTACGGGGCATTAAATAGAAATTTGTGTTCAGATAAATGACAATGGTAATTGTGATGGCGTTGGTGGAAAGGATGTGGAACATATTTATCGTCAGTGTACTAAAATTGCCAGGTCAGTGACACTTTTCTGCAGGCGTGCTGGTTGTGAACACCCTTCTTTTACTATATCTGCATGTTTGGCTCCATATTCTCTCGGAATCTAAAATTGCCAGCATGTAACTAGAACAAACCGTCCTCGTTTTTGACTGCAGGTGTAGTGCATAGTAGCTACACTCCCTGACCTGCATCCCTTTTGTCAGATGAGTCTTAAACCCAATGATTGCTAATTAATACCATCTCAGCCTTGCTTTCTTTACCTTCTGTGTAATATCTACCCACTGCTTCTTCTGATCTCTTCACTAAACATTGTCTCTGAGTAGCTTTCCTTCTTCTTGTTAATGTCCATAGTGTCTCAGCCTTGCTTTCTTTACCTTCTGAATATCTACCCACTGCTTCTTCTGATCTCTTCATTAAACATTGTCTCTGAGTAGCTTTCCTTCTTCTTGTTAATGTCCATACTGTCTCAGCCTTGCTTTCTTTACCTTCTGAATATCTACCAACTGCTTCTTCTGATCTCTTCATTAAACATTGTCTCTGAGTAGCTTTCCTTCTTCTTGTTAATGTCCATACTGTCTCAGCCTTGCTTTCTTTACCTTCTGTGTAATATCTACCAACTGCTTCTTCTGATCTCTTCATTAAACATTGTCTCTGAGTAGCTTTCCTTCACATGTCCATACTTCTTTCACCTCTACAATTTCTTCCACCCCACACATACATGTATTCCGATCTGTTCATTTTATAATTATGCTGTAGAGTTCTCCTTAAGATGGTCAATGGTGAGAGTTGTATTACGAAGAAATCTGAGAAAGTTAGTATAAACTATATTGCAATTTTACACAAATACAGTAAGTGCATTTGAAAGCCAAACTTTAACATTTATTGAGTGTATGGGTAGGCCTATAAGTACATGTATAAGTGAAGTATCGCAGAAGTTTGGTAGAGCCTTCCCTTTTTTCTAAAAATCCTTTTTACTAAAGAGTTTTATGCCAGTGGCTTCAGTCGTTCAATTTTCAAACTGTTCTACTAAAGTCTAAACTTGTTATATATCATGGTTATTTAGATTATCAATCAAAGTTTACACGGTGTATTCCTGGTCATTAATATAATTGGCAACAGATATCGAACAAAGATGCAGAAGTTCTTAGCAGCCTTAGGTAAGGTATCTCCTAAAAAAGTACTCACCGATGCCACTGACAGCTCAAGTATAGAATATTATCTCTATAGATCAGGATAATGAAGAAGCTGAAGCAGTTGTTGATGAAAATGAGCTCATTCATCGACACATTAAGAAATTTCAGGTGAGAAATTTCGGCCAGACAAGAGGTACAATCGTGTAAACGAAGGTCTCATTTTGGTGTTCAAACAGTAGTTTTCATTATACGCATATTATAATATCTGGTGTTTGATGGCAAAGAAATAAAATTGAGAGATTTGGTTTAATTTGGTGTGTTCTGAAATTCACTATCATCTGCATGTTGCCCCCAAAACACTCACCGTGAAACCCACCGTTTGGTGTTAAATCTAATGGTTCTGGGATTGGTCCTCGGGTAAATTATATCAGATGATTGCTCTACACCAGGCAAGCTGAAAAACTACTTTAGTGCAGTGGGAATAGAACCTGCGACCTTAGGTTCCCTAGAAAGTCGCTGGTTTGATTGCACTAACTGTCAAGCAATTTTCCACCTTGCCCGGTGCGGAGCCAATCGAAGTAGCGTTGTTTAAAATCGTGTTGTTATCTCGCCAGTATAATGTAAAATATGTCGCCAAAATGCGTGATTATTTGACGATATCTTTAGAGATTAGTCGTGACGACGTTGGCATCTCCTAATGACACGATGACATTAAAAGACATCCCTCATATGGTCAATATAATATCTTTATTAACACGATGTTTAAAGCCAGGCTTGGACCATGTAAGTGACAAGAAAACTTATTCACAGTTAAACATTTGAAACTGTTGCAATATTAGGACTAATGGACGGTCGTTGGATTCCTGCAATATGCAGTTCTCATTATAATTGCCACATGTGAGAAGAGTGCTTCCAGTTTGACTTTACAAATTACACTGCAGTCTTTCTCCTGGTTATTCCTCACTGGTAGCTCCGATTATTCCTTGTTGCCTTTTACTATGCACGAGGTTAAACACCTAATAGTTATGCCACGTTCTTTATTGCTGTTACTTTTAGCTTTCACAAGTTCAATCTTGGGCCAAGAGAATTTGTGTAGAACATAATATAGGTAAGAGGAGCTTACTATTTGGATGTCCGATTGAGACTTTTCCATTGTCACCTGTCATTACAATCTTCCGCAACTGGTCCTTCTAGTACGTTTCATTACATTCTCCAGCTTTTCTTTAGCTTTCATATTCCCTTCCCCTTTACATTCCATTGCCTGTCTTACTCCGCTCTCTTGATCTTGTCTCTTTTGCAAGATACTTGAGACCCTTAGCTTTTTCTGATTTCAACACTTCTCAGTTTTGTCCATCAGTGTCACTCTTCACTTCATTTTGTACTGTAGATGACGCAATTGTTTCCAAGAGTTTGGTGTCCTTTATGACGAGTTTGACAGCTCAGTGTTGTAACAAACTAATATTGGTAAGTATAACACATAACACGTCATTTAGGACAGATTAACTTGTTAGGGATCTACCTTGTAAAGATGCAGTGTCTTCGCGTCGAGACTAAAACGGCGATGTTCAATACAAAGTAGAGTTTGCCTAAACTTATTATCGTTGGTAATTACCGAAGTTCCAAGGAACTTTTCAGATTATGCAAGCCCCTTAAGCCCTCCCATCCCCTACTACACTTCTGATTCGATAAAATTGTTAAATTTTGATTAAAGGAAAAAGAAATGTCTGCTGATATTCATAAACAACTTGGTGATATTGACGAGGTATAGCTGTTATATTGATTTATATGTTCAAGTTTTATCCTGTTTCATACCTTAACCAATCACAAAAGGCGATTTCTCTACAGTAGAGTTGTGGTTATCTTACAAACACGACTTACTCTACAGCTACACGAATTACCCTAATTCCCCTGGTTTGCGAATGATATATCGTTTTCTTTGAATAGGATATTGAAATGACCGATGATTCGTACTTCGCAATCGTAAACCCACGCACGGCGGCACCAAATGTATTGGTAGGTCTTGTTAGGTTGCTGAATATGTTCGAAAACTACTAGTATTTTTTTAATTAATCCTACTTCTAGTCTCACTTCGAGACCAGGCTGCTCGGACTCTTGTAATCCATTCGTTTCTATTTCGTGCCATATCCGCCGTCATTAATTTTGATCTCTCCCATCTTGTGAACCAACTCCATAAATGTCTCTAACCAGCTCTCCTTTATCTCTTCTCATGACATGTCCATACTATCCCAGCCCTCACCTTCCCTGTAAACTCTATACCACCCAACATCTTTTGATCTCTCCAAAATGTCTCTAACCGGCACTCTCTCATCTCTTCTCATGACATGCCTATACCATCCTAGTCTTGCTTTCTTCAATGACTGCCACCCATCTCAACCAGATCCATCTCAACAAACTGGTACTTAACTGTATGACTCATTGTCAATATGTTCACTCTAGATGGTATTGTTGAGCCAGATTGACAAAGTGTTAGATGAAATAGATTGGTTTATGGCAAAGATAAAAGCTGATAAGGCCAAAACAGCATTGGAAAGCCAAGAAGGTTGTGAAACATTTAGACATCGCTACTCAGTAAATCCCTGAACAAATGACATTTAACAAATGTGATATTCTTATCTTTCAGACGAAAATGATGCGAGTCCGTCATCGCCAAAAGACGATCTAGAGAAATCACTTTGTGGTCGAATAACGAGCATAGTACATGTTTTTCATGAACTTGTGCAATCAGCAATTCCAGTGGGATCTTGTACGGAACTTTTACTTAAAGTAAGCCTCATGAGTACAGTAGCTCTTCTTATAGTAACCCACAGACCTTTGGTTTGATGTTTTTATTTAGAACGCTCAGAAATGAATATTTTCGGAGAGTGTTTCCGCACCATAATTACTATTTCTACTCCATCTGACGACAAAAAACAAAATAACTACCTGAAAAATATAAGCAGAATTTCGACGTAACTTCTTCAGGTGGTCGTATTTTCCAAAAAAGATTTCTATTTGTTCTCATCATCACCTACAACTAATACAGGCCGTTAAAAAAAGCAAAACTCTCTATTGTCGCAAATCTTATCTATGTGTATATATCACGTTAGGTGTTTACATATGCTAACTCATATACATGACTGTACTATAAAATATATATTTATGTATATATATCACGTTAGGTGTTTACATATACTAACTCATATACATGACTGTACTATAAAATATATATTTATGTATATATATCACGTTAGGTGTTTACATATGCTAACTCATATACATGACTGTACTATAAAATATGGACATGCGATTTCATTTCTTTTAGACACTTACAAAGTTTTATTGTACACTTGGTGTTATTGCTAAATATGTAAGTATTAATATGCAAGCAATGCCATGAACGGCTCCTGCACTTTATCATCATATGAAGTACTGTACAATTAATGCAAATTTGTGTACCAAGTAGACAGAAACAGTGACACACTGTAACTCCCCTCCCCATCCACTGTTCTTACACATTAACCCCTCCCCCCCGTAAATATTCTTGTTGGGTTTTGTCATAGGATCACAAATTAATATTTGTATTTGTTTATTTTAGTATTTATATCTGTATGCTCAAAAAACTGGTCAAGCCACTCCTTCGTTTGAAAAAATGGTACGTCCTACATTTTGTTTGAAATCAGTTCTTCAAGATTGTTCACTTTCTATTCAATATTTCAGGTGAAACGTTCTGGAACTCAACTCTCACAACACGTGTATGCATTTTTGACATACGTTCAAACTGCTGAACAAGAAACGCGAGGAAAGGGCAAAGATAAAGATTCATCAAAGACTGGAAATTTAACCAAGGTAACGACCCCTTCAAGATTCGTTCCAGTGAAAATCCTCTACACTTCCTATCCAGGACTGAACTGCCACATGTCTCGCTCCGTAATCCTCATTCACACAGTTAGTCAACGGCGGCGGAAGATCAGTTTGGTCGGGGGTGGAGCTGGACGAACTGTAGGGGGTCCGGGCCCAGGCTCAGAATGAGATACCTTCTTATCAACCCCTCCCGCACTGATCTTTCTTTTGGGAGGAGCTACCCCCCACCCCCCCTTCACTTATACCTTTAGGGGAGGAGGTTATACCCGGTTCCTTCGCCTATGCATTAAGCCTTCTTTCCAATCACAGGTGCGAGTATTGAAGGAACTGAAGTCTGTGCCAAATCTTATTTATGCTGTTGAACAATATGAACGATATCTAATACAGCTGACTAAGAAATCAAAGGTACGTGTACAAGTGTAACATTTTTTGTTTGCAATTGTTATATCACAAGTCATGTTATTATATAGCAAGTGTTAAAGTTCAATTTTCCTGTTTGTCGATTGAACAAAACGGGATCACGTGCCGGTCCACAAAACGTCATGTTCACTTAATGCTTTGCTGAGGGAGCAACCGGCCAACAGTGAAACAATTATTGTCTTTTACATGCATATAGAATTATAGATATTTTTTTTTGTTTTAAAATAGATAAATTTCATGGAACATTTTAAGAGAAGCACATCAAGAGATTTTCGAATTAACTGTGCGACACTTGATGCAGCTTTGAGAGAAGAGTCGAGCGAAGAAGACGAAGAGGTGCTTCATTTTCTCACACATATTATAGAAAGATAACGGTTGACAAAGGGTCAGAAACTAAAATAAATTAACTATTTTGTACTGGTTAGATCTATCAGTTCTGAACCGAACTTCCTATTTTGATTTTTTCAGGATACGACGAAAGAGAATGAAGAACCTCCGAAAAAGAAAGGCAAGAAATAACTATGTTTTTGCTAACTTCCTAACATCTCAAATTCTAAAAATTTTATTTTATATTGTATATAAGAGAGAATATAGCCCAGGGTAATCTGGGGAACGTTGTTTTGGAAACATTATTTCTTAGCCATGGTCAACAAAGATGGGCTAACATTTCAAATTCTTTGAAAACATTTCAAGAAACAGAGATTTTCAGTGATTTCCGCAACAAGATATTCGAGGATTAGAAGGGCCCCTATATATTGATAGCAGAAGCTTGTCTCTGAAAGGGTAACCCTGCTGAAATAAAGGTTTTACATTACATTACATTACATTACAAATAGGGGTTATGACCTAACGCTTCGCGCACAAAAAGTCATGATTGGGGTCAAGATCCATGAGAAATGTATTCACGCGCGAAACATCAGCATACCCTAAATATATGTAACCATTTGACGAAGTGTCATGAGTTTTCAGATTTTTCTGAAACTTCAAAGTTCTAATATCATCTGACTGTTCATGTCTAGTAAAGAGTTTTCACTCAGTTTCTTCAAACATTTTCTTTTCTACCATTTGAATGACATTGAGAAGAATTGCAGGTTCACAGTACGTCAATTTCGAGCACAGTTGGACAAGTTGCTGTAACGAGCCGGGCAGAGCAGCGTTCCTCCACCATTTTGCGTCCAATAACTCGCGTGTGCGGTCCACTGGAAAGTCATAGCGCATGTAACGATTTTTGTGTATTTGGTTAGTCCATCCTTTACCAGGTGTTGCAGTTGTTTCTTTCTCATAATAACTAGAAATAATATCCAAACGTAGTCCTTTAGCCTTTTGTTTGAGGTTCACATTTGTGGGTCCCAATGCTGTTACCTCATCATTTGATACACTTTTGGTCGCTTTATTCTTAGCAGACAAAAATGGAAAGCTAGTTACATTTTCTCTCTCATTTGCCTCGTCGTCTTCACTCGTCTTTAAAAGCAAACCAAACATATTTGCATACTCTTCCTGTTTTTCTGCATTCAGCCCTTTGATGCCTTTAAAATAACTTTTAAAGTGACGGTATACGGTGCACTCAGGTTTCCACGAGCCAAACAAACTATCTTGACAAAATTTGCTGTAGTTGCGAGCGTCTTTAAGCACGTCCAAATCTTCCTTGTTCCAAGGTATTCCATCCTCGAGCCGTAAACATTGGCTTGTATGGATTGTCTCGATAAGGTCGTTCCAAATTGGAAAGTACAGGCTCTCGTCTTCCACTATGTCTGTCCCAAGTTTCGAGAGTTCACTACAAAAATATATGCACACACAAATACTGAGAAAAGAATATTGAGACCTGGTGCTATAAACCTAAAGAAGAGAATGCCCAGGATAGACTGCATAATTGGGCCTCATCAGGGTATTTATGGACCAAGGCGAAGAAGATGTCATAACATTAGAATCACTTACTGTTCTGTAACGTCATCTAAACCATAGATCAACCTCAGTGCTATGATTATATAAGCCATTGCCAAGTCATCGTAATTGAGAACTCCATCGAGCGATTGTAAATCCATGTCTATCATTTCCACAACACTACTTGCGTAACGATGAATACAGGCTGCAAAAACACATCTCGTTCATTCTTGAGTTAATCTACTAACTATGAGTTAATCAATGATCAAAATTCCGTAAACAACGTAACAACAGTTCAGAAAATTATTCATTTCTTAATCATGCAAGCTTAAAACGATATCCCTCCACAAGAGGTGGGAATATGCAGGCCTCTATAAACACCATGAAGGAAAGTTATCTTGTCAGATTGTTGGTCGATCAGGAATATAAAAATCTATTTACTAAGAAAGTTGAGGGACAAGAACAACTAAAAGAAATGATGGAATAAAATAACATACATATAACAACAACAGCAAGGACATTCATAAGCTCAAATCACTTAGGCATGCATTTTACCTGGAAGTTGGAGTTCAACAGCATATCTTGCAATATAGATATTGATCTGATGTCTTGGTATATCAGGAAGGGTAATGTATTTGCTCAATCTTCCTGCAAGTGTTTCAATGTGTAACTTGACCGGGACAGTGGATCTCGTAAAAGTCTGAATATCTGACTGCGATAGTTTCATGTGACTTGGGAAGTATGCAGTGGCGTTATAATACGGCAGGTGTCCTTCTACTGCCCATCTAAACAGAATGTAATAATATTTAGGCCTTGGAAAATTAGGAAATATTGTTTCCAAGGGTAGATCTGACAAGCAAGAATTCAAAGAGATCGATATTGCAATGTTTAGAATTTTTCCGCAGCAATATTTCTTAACAATAGTTTTTTCCAGAGAATGGGGAATGTTGCTTCTTGGGTGGTAGGATTGCAAAGCGGTACATGACAATATGTGTAAATACAGTCCATACTCAGCACCTGATCAGATCAGACAAGCATACTGGCTCTTGTAACCATAGCAATCCCAAGAAACAAAATGCCAGGGTGTGCTGCAGTGTCATAACTTGTATGTTGTAATAACTCTTGTGATATTTTTGATCCACTGAACCAACATGACTACTGGAGTCTGCATTCTGCCCATCCTCTTCAAACAATCCACCAGTAGGGTCATCATCTACAATAAGAAAAGGATGGCTTTAAAATGGACAACACCATTGGATTTTAAAAAGCCAAGTGTGTCAAACATTGGTCTGACCTTCAAAATTGTGGTGCTGAAATTTGAGTGGTGGCAAAACGACAAGTGAGGAAAATGGAAGAGGTGGAATTTGCATGCCTAATCTTGAGTGATAATTTAGGACAGGAAGAAATGAAGACAGTAAGGAAAGATGAAAGTTCATCGACAGGCATGAGTTTACAGTGTAGTTTGAGAGAGATGGAGAGTTGTGTCAAAAAGGCCTAACCATGATGAAGGTAACAATGGTGGTGATGATGATGTTCGTGTTCATTTGTTTACAGTTGTATGACCATTCCTTTATTACCTTCATAAAAATCTTCTCTGGCAATTTCAGAGCTCAACTCCAAAGCATCATCAGGATGTTGTATTTTAGCTGGTGGGCGATGAATTGAGTCAGTTGGTGTAAAGTCTTTAATATTATCTCGGGTCTTTGTTGTGTTAGCAAAATTCTCATCCTGTCTGGTACCAAATGCATTGCTTGATCGTTCCACAAATGTGAACCACATCTGCCCAATGACATCCTGAATATTGTACAAACAAACACACCCATGGGATTACTCCAAAAGAGTGATGCCCTTAACTATATATAATAGACTAAGAGACAGGTCATCCGTAAAAACGTACTATCCGTCTGGGGACATGTTCAAATTCTGGTCCAGACTAAGGACGGATCATCATTTAAATGTCAGTGCATACTACCTTTATAGCTGGATCAACACCGATTTTCATTAGAAATTCAATCTGTGCTTTTATTACAACTTGAAATGCTTCCAGTGTAAACCAAGGTTTTCCACAATCATACACTTTAAAAACATAAGTTTGTTTTAACCATTAATTATATTTGACATGATGGGTTGAATTAAATGTTATTTATGTCACTTTGAATAGTGGTATATAGCTAGCACAGTGGTTGCTTTTCACCTCGGAGCCTGGAGTTTGAAACCCTCGTACCTATCTACCCCCATTTACGTATGGTCATTAGTTTTACACTGACAAGTCTGTCCTCAGACCTCCACATTGACAGGATTAGGTTACCACGTACAAATTGATTGTAACTAGACAGGGCTGATTGCGCTGTACCTTTCTTTTGTCGACGTTTTCGCTTTTTCTTCACACTTAATTTTGCATCAACAGCATCAACCTCATTAACTTCCTCCCGAACATCCTGAACAATATAACAAGTCACAGCAATAAATAGGTGTATTTCCTCTAGAGGGTTACTGCTGGCCCACCAAAACATTAGTCAGAAATAACATATGGGAGGAGAGAACCCTTTCCCTATAAAAAGGGATCCATTTGCAAGAGATCATTTTGCAAGAGTTTCAGCACATATCATTTTGCATTATCCCCTAATTTCATTTCATATTTATGTTTGAACTAATCCCGCCTTAGATTACCGATGATTTCAGATTATTCCCATATACATGCATTTACTCAGAC
>CACRXK020000427.1:0-49222 GCA_902702795.2 Paramuricea clavata | reverse complement strand
CCCCAAACATAATGTTGATGTTCATTGGAGAAATATTGTTAACAGTCTTTGTACGAACACAGATGAAATTTGGCTCCGTAAAGCAAGTGTGTGAAAATTTGTATGACAGCTATAGTAAACAAATTATTCATCTGGATATGTATTCAAACTAGCAGATATAAAGCAGAGGCGTCTGTTGTTGATACCTGCGACTGAGTACCACACTGCGTACAAAAATACAATCCATCCATCACATCAAAATTTTGACTGCTGCATAATACACACTCGGGCATTTTCCAGATTATCACACTACAATATAGATTTACTGGTGATAGACAACTATAAACAACAATATTTACACGTGCGTTTGTTTACTAACAAATTTGTATTCTGAGAGATCCTGGGTACGAGATGAGCCATCAGATGTCAGCGGTTATTCCCATGAAAAAGAAAATGGCGGTTTAAAACTGCAAATATTTTGATGTTGTTTTTCCTGATATTTTTTGAAAATAAGCGGATATGGTGACAAGAACAAGTTTGTAGGAGATTGTAGAAGTAATGTATTAGGTCATAATCAGGCAATTTTGTATGTATGGCCTCTACTTCGTGAGGTATGTTGGTATATAAATCGTATATTGACGTTGATTATGTATTAATAATATTTTAATATATAAACCTCGTACACACAGTTGTTTTGTATTAAAAAGTTATTTAGGAAGCAAACAATTAACAAAGGAAATATGACTAAATTGTCTTGCATTTTCATACATTATCAGTTGTACTGCAAGTCAGCAATTATTTTGTGGCATTTGTTTCACTGATTGGCTTATTGCATTTTTTATCCGTACACCCCCTGTTGAGGACACACTGCATAAATTCTCCTACCCCCCGGATTTCCAAGTAATTTTTTGTCAGAAGCCCTGGAAAAATGTGGTTTGTAGAAGGGGGTGCCTGGAATTCCAATTGTGTTTAATCAATGACCCTTGGAAATTCATTTTTTTTCCGCATGACTCTGGAATTCCACTGTCAATAAGTTGATCTCCCCTGGAATTCCACTGTCAATAAGTTGATCTCCCCTGGAATTTCCAGTTCCGGTATCATTATTTTATCCCCTTTCCCGGAATTTCCATGTAAATCTTATTATTTTGACCCCCACCCACTGGAATTCCAGGGTTATTTCGACCCCCACCCACTGGAATTCCAGGTTGGTTTGACCCCCACCCACTGGAATTCCAGGTTGGTTTGACCCCCACCCACTGGAATTCCAGGTTGGTTTGACCCCCACCCACTGGAATTCCAGGGTTAAATACAAGAGGCATCCCCTGGATTTCCAAGGTCCTCAACAGGGGGTGTACGGATAAAAAATGCAATATGCCATTTATAAATACTCAGCTACAGTAAGGTGTATAATTTCCTTTGTCATTTTAACCCATTATCAGGTTAATATGCATCATGAAGGTAAAGTTATTTTTGTACATGAGGCAAATTTCTTGGCAGGTTAGCTGGTTTAGAGGTTTTGCTAAGGATATCAATGTCGTCAGACAGTCTAAAGTGTCTGGGGAGTCTCAAAATGAAAAAGGTACTTCTAAATAGTTACACTTTACATCATGTTTTTTAGTAAGACTCATTCTGCACATACAGCGTGCCAGCCATGACTGCTTCAGTGCATGCTTGGCATGGTCATTTGGGTGGCACATCCATGGAGGGTATTGAAGAAGGCCTTTTAGATGAAACTGATAATTTGACTCTTAAATTGGATGAAAAATCTATAGCCTTTCCAGGAACAGCCAAACATGGTTGGAAAGAGCTTGTCAGTGATCCCAGTCTTAGTGAAGTTGAGATTTCAGAGAATAGCAAAATTCAGGAAAATTACGTCAAAGGAGGATTTGGTCACAAAGATTGGGACCATTATTTGAGTGCATTCTCATTAAATGATGAAGATACCACACACTTTATGGCACTAGAAGCACATACAGATCACAGACAAGAGAATTTGGGAATTTCTGATAGAGCTGATGGTGAAGAGCATGAAAAGGAACATTTTGTAGTAGGAAATAAATCTGCTACAGGTGTAATGGAGGGAGTAGAAAATGTGACTTTGCCTGTGGTATCTAAGATTGCTAGAAAGAAAAACATTGTTGAATCCCAAGGAGGTCAAAATCAAGGAATGTTGGAACAGGAGAGCTCTTCAAAGAACAGTTCCCATGTTGTAGAAGATGATTCATTTCCTACAACATCTAAACAAAATTTAGCCCCTCCAAAATTTGCGTGGTCCACCAAAGAATATAGTCCTGATGGAGGAAATTTATATGGAAGATCAAAGACTGTTGTTAGGCCTGGTTCTGCTCCAACAATAAGGGATAATGAATTGAACTCCCAACCAGGATTAATGTCAGGTATAGGGTAAATATGTACTACTCAAATGAGTATTTAATTCTTTGTATTATGAGTATTTCAGCTTGTGTAATACTTGCTTACTTGATGTACTCTTCATGAACAATTTTCAACAGTACATCCAACCTCAAATAAAGGAATGCCCATATTACATTGTAGTTTTATTACCATGCATATGTTAAAATGTTACTAAATTATTTAAGGAAATTTGTGATCTGTTGCTCAGTGGCCAGATCAATGCACCAGAACCACAGGATGAGTTGCTGCTTTAGAGTGTTATCACAATTAGTGGTACGTTCTGTTGAATGAAAATTGTGTACTATTTATTTTTGTTTTACAGATACAAGTGATATTGTGTATGGTTTGGAAGAGTCATCTAAATCAATCAGACGGCCCGGATCTGTTCTGTTACAAACATCTGTTGGAGTTGACTGGCAACCACTCCTCCAGATGGATAAAAATTCTCTTCCCATTTCAAATGTGAATGCCTACTGGCAAACTGAGCCAATAATGCGAGCACGTTCTGCCCCAGCCAGAGAAGCTACAGAGATGCAAACAACTGTGGAAGAAAGAAACATATTGCCAGCAGATGCCAAAAATGTTCCCAATGTAATGTTTAATTCCTCCAGAAACCTTTCATTAACAAATTCAGGTGTGTCAAGCAACATTAATGGCAGGAGTGGTGAAAAGAAAACACTTCAAACACGAGCAAAGTCCGCATTAAATATCCACGGTAATAGTTATTTCCCTAAGCAGTCAAGTTCTGTCCCAAGAGCAAATTCTGCTCCACTTTGGCAAGATAAAGATACAAGTAAGCAATCTCCTTCATTGGGTGCAGTGACTATCTCACCAGCTGATTTTCAGACTGAGAAAGCACGCAGTGACTTTAATCATGTGGGGCATGTCCACTCAAAGAAAACAACCAGGATGGACGATTGGGAAAGACCATTGGAACAAAGGAAGATATCAGGTGCAGATGAAGATATTCTTCAGAAAACTCGCTCAATTTCAAGAACAAATTCTGCTGTTATGAAAAACACTTCTGATAGAAAAACCTTAGATAGAAAAACCTCTCATTTTGCGAGACAATCAACTGGAATGAATACAAAAGAAGAAAAAAGAATTCCATTTGAAGATTTTCCTCATCTTTCTGGTGATGGAAAGGATGAAAAGAAATCCGAAGATGACATGAAAGGAAATTTCGAAAATATTGGGAATGTTTCCGACGTAAGTGACACTAAAGAGGAAAGATACTCAGCAGATTTAAGGTTCAATACAAATTCAACTTCATACGATACCCAAAACACCGTAACTACGAGCAGACCTGATCATACAGAAAGTACAACTGAGACTTCAAATGTTGCTACCTCCAGGGAAGCTGCAGAGAATCTACCAGTACGACCTCTGACTATAGGCGACAGCTTAACCATAGCGTCTACACTTGCTTACCGACCTATAAGTCCTTTTGAACCAGACCTATATCCTACTGGTACAGCCACATCTGCCCCAATTGTACCATCTATTACATCTGTTGCTACGACTTACCTCTCACCATCCCAGTACTCAGAGGGAACGTTAGATGGGGATGAGGAAAGAGAAGGAGACATGTCTGCACGTGAAAGACTTCAGCCGTTAGGTCGGGATGGTTTAGAAGTAAAACAAGGTCCTCCTTGGGGTATAATGATGCCGCTCTTCCAACCACATTCTCGCGATTCTTCACTGTCTTCTAATGACAGCAGTGCAAGCCACACCCAGTTTCTTCAGCTCCAAACTACTTCAAACCAACAATTTAAACTTGAGACAGAACCACTACAAAGTATGTCTTCCACGCCGTCCGAAACTGACCTATCCCGCAAGGCATCCATAAAATCTCTGGAACCAAAGGAACCAATGGGCGTAAAGGTATTGAGCGGTGCTGGGAATCTTAAAACACCAATCGGAAAGTTTCGTCAGCAAAATCCTGTTGATGCTGATAGTCCTGTCTCAAAAATCCTTGGTCCTACTTTCAAAGCAACACAAAAAATGTTGGAGGAACTACAGAGAAGACCACTTGGGGCATATGATGAGGATTTAGAACAGCTGCCGATGGATACTGAAAATACGAGAAATACGTTTGAGAGAGAAACAGCCACTGACAGGGAAATGATTGTTACAGACAAAAGGCCCAATAGTAGAAGTTATGGTGGTCTAGAAAGTGATGCTCATAAGGGAATTAATTGTGTGGAAGAAGGCAGATATGCCCAAGACAGCAGACGCTCCCAATCCTATGATAGCACTGCTTCCGGGGAGAAGATTGATAAGACTACTCCTGATTCGTATCAAGGAACACCAGATTTAACATCTATCACGACCGCAAACCTTGGAGGCGTAAATAGTACACATAGTTCCATGGTTGATGATCTTCAGAAAATTGGAGATAGCAGACCTTCCAGGGACACCGTTCAAGAATTTTCAACAAACCAACGAACACTAAATTTAACCCCTATAACGACCGCACATCTTGGAGTCGTGGACAACAACCGTAGCTCGGGGGTTGTTGGTCTTCAAGGAGTCCCAGTTAGCCGAACTTTTTCAAAAGGAAGGGAGATTAAGACGCCGACCAGGAGTTCCTTCAATGAGGGTTCAATAAGCCGATCTACATACTACGATTTAACACCCGTAACGACGGCAAACCTGCTTGCGAGTACAACGCGTAGTCCAGTGATTCCAATGAAAGATGGTATTCCACAAAGAGTGGTTGTAAATCTTGTGGGCAGCCACTCCCGGAGAAATGAGAGTCGTAAACTACAACAGACAAGTGGGATGACAGACAGTACCTTGGGAAACAGCGTCGGTTTGTCGGGTCATTTGGTTCCTACTGAAGTTGACACAGAAAACGAAGGTACGTGCACAATACGTGTTTTAGAAACTAGACATCTGAGGTTGGTTGTACTGTACGAAGTTCGGATAGTGACTTTTTCAAACTTGGCCGTTGATTGGTGCATATAACCCGGATTGAAGATCGGCATTTAGAAATTTCAGTTTTTTACACCGATTATAAGTCCTTAGCCGTACTGTCACATGCAGTTCCCCAAAGGTTGCAAAAATAACTTTTGTGGAAAGCGCTACTCAGCTTTGTACAACCAACCCCTGGAAAGTTACTGTAGACGTAAAAATCTCCCTTAAATTAAATTGTAAGCTTCTAGTACTGTAAGTAAGTGTCTTCATGGCGGCCAATTTCCAGTGCATTGACACAATGAAACGGAGTTAATGACGCTAAATATTACCATTACATGTATTTGGCACACAAAGCTAGGTCATATTTTTCAGTATATTGACATATACTGAAAAAAAGTGATCCTGATAGTTGCCTTTCCTGTTCAAGTTGACCATACTTTACTGCATCATTAATTTATCATGTCAATTCCAATGACCTCTAATTGTTATGTTTCCATCATAATACAGGTGGAGGAATAAGCAAGCCAGAAAATCTCAAATCGGAAAACCGCAGCGGCGCCAGTGACTTGAGCGAATTCGACCGTGTTGCTTCAGAAAGCATATCGTGGTCAAATGCCGTGGCGAGTCAATTTCGCGAGGAAATGAAATCTGTAGACCTTGAAGTTCAGCAAAGATTTGTGGACCCTCAGCACGACGAGACTTTAGTAAATGAGCCAGGCGCGACTACTCCAATCCTAGATTCAGGACTCAGTGAGTCTTCAACTAACGACGAGATATTCCGACCTAAACGACTTACTCGTTTGTCCACTGGTAATGGGCCAGTCGGAATCTATGACGTACGTCAGTCGTCGGGACCCGGAAGTACAAATCGGAAAAGGTTAGCTCTTGGTAAGAAGCCTCGGGAGAGCTCTAAGTCTTTACAAATGAGGAACATTTATGTATCGGATGGTGCAACGGGGACAAGTGGTACAGATAGAGATAGCCGTCAGTCTCGTCGTAGGGTACAAGGGGGTGTTTATGTATCTGAAGGGACAACAAGTGGGACAGAACCTGTTGATAATGGGATAGATAGTGGACCTGAAGGACAATCCACTCCAAAATCGGAAGATATCAGTGCAAGGCAAAGCAATGCACCCACAACCAGTGATTTTTCTCCTAGAGAGAGTAGTAAACCTATGACTGACATGTACGTTGGTCTTACAAACTCTGAGTTTGAAAAACCAACAAAAGATAGTCATTCCAGTTTTACCACATATGGAATTGAAAAACCTACACGGCTATCACCTTCTGTGTTTTTGAACTATAAACCACCCAGGCAAGACCCACCGCCATTTTCCACATTTGAAATAGACAAGCTTATGATAGCGAATCCTCCTGGAACTTCGTATAATGGAACCTTGACCAGAGTGAGCGTGAACCTCGAAACGAAAGTCTTGGCTGGCCCGCAGAATGGTGGCAACTTTACGCGACTACAACCAGCTGCGAAAGTTGAACACACTTGGAGTATTTCGAGGCCAGTTATGTCCCAGCTTAGTACGGGAGCAGCACCTTTGGTGATTCATGATGCATACCAACAACTCAGAAGTACAACACAACAACAAGCCTTGAAGCAACCGACCTCGCACCAGCCTGAACATCGCCGTAAACGTGCACCACGGCACAAGCAAATACTTCCAAAAACCATTCAACAACACGTGAAGAATCAAGCGTCTGACAGCATGGAAAGCGAGAAAAGCCTCGATAAAAATGAGAAGAAGAAATCTGTGGCAGACATCATTTTAGAAAATATGATTCAGGACGAACAGGAGCAAAAGAAACGGCATAAAAGACTCGAAGTGAAACAAGAACAAACGACTCAAGATTTAAACCACTTGTGGGAACGGTTTCAAGACGTTTTTGGGAAAAAGTCGAGAAGCTCTCGTAGAAGTAAAACAGGCCGGATAGTGCGCTCCCGACCGTCTCGCGAAACTACACCCACTGATATCTCACCGGTATCTAGTTCGGATATTCTATCTAGTGAGAATGGAAACATTAGTAGACAATCTGTAGACACGGATAGTGATGAAGAATTTGAGAGATTTCTACGTCGTATTCGGGAGATACAAAGCAGTGAATCAAGTAAGTCTTGTTACTTCCGCCAGGAGGATATCTTTTCACATTGCTCTGTGTCTTAAAGATACTAAATGTACCTTAGATACTAAATATTGATCTAATTCTAGTTTGTTGTGGTAAATGAAAACATTTACAAAATTGTTATCTATAGGTTATCAGGAAGACAATGGTAGTACGTCATCAAGGCTATCATCAGGTCACCAACGTGTGATACATAATCAATCTGAAACAACTCCAGTTGAGCGTTTACACCGTAAACCTCGCCATGAAGCTGTTGATAGTTCGACCAGTATGACGTCAATAGCCTCATCAGACGACCGACGTGTGAGACGAAACGTATCTCAAGTGCCTTCCCACGAACTGCCTCCTCGAAAAGCAAGTCGTCAAAATCTTGATGATCCAGTTGTAGTTTCGAGCTCAGTGACTGAAAGAAATTCTGAGAGCCTAGTTTCACTTCCCATGTGGTTGAGTGTGAAAAATAAAGAAATGATGAAACAAGGGAAAACTTCCTCTTCGGTAATTTTATGGGCTATATTTTATTTATTAGCACATTCAAGATTTTGGGCTGGATAGAACTTAATGTTGAACCTGTCTATATTGCAAAATAACCTTTGACTCGAAAAACGTGAGTGAAATAATGCATTTGTTTATTCATCCTTTTGTCTATTTATCTCAATTTCACGCAGTGTACTTGTGGTGCAAAATCTAGAAAGGAGAAACAAAAAACAAGTAGTGTTCGTGATGTCGGCGTAAATTGTCCCACACCACCGATACAAGAGTTCCTACCCGTGGCAACTGACATTGCTGTGCTAAAAGCTGGGCCGTCCGAAGAGAACATTTCAAACCCTGTACCTGCATCTCTGATCAAACTATCGCTACAAGATGCGTTCATGTATTCGAAACAGGACTTCGTTGACAGATCTCGGGAGCGAGTGAAAAAACTGAAGGAAAAACGCGAAGAAAGGGTAATGACGAGTGCACAAGTTGTTGTCGTAGTGCCAAGTGAAAAGACCAAACCGAAGAAAGAGAATAAAAAACCTGGTGAAGATAGGATGTTTGATATGAAACCAAATAAACAATTTGGTAAGTACGCGTTTAGCCCCTAACTGGCCCTTTCACCGTAGCTGTGCTTCGTGATCAGGCATGACTCATATGGTGGATGCCTGAGGCGCCCTTAGAAAGACTTCGACTCGACATGCTGAGTCCTTTGCGATTCAGTTTTGCATATTTGATCATTTCAATTTTTAGAACAACTTCAACGAAAGAAACCGCGTCCTATGACCAACAAAGAAATTCGTGATGTTAACAAAAGGTTGGGTATAGTCTATAGAGTTTCAAAATTTTAGTCGGCCTGTATGTGTGGGGTTTTTTATTTACACATTGTGTGTAATTCATGTCAGTAGCGTGAGCAATTGTCGTCTGTTGTTGTTACATGTTAAATTGTCGTCCAGCAAAGCTCTGTTCAAACGAGAGGCCATCGTTAATTCCCATCGACTCTTTTCCATTCTCAACTCTCACCAACTTTGAGCTGATTCAAATTTCCATGAGAATCTTTAAACCATCTCGCTGAAACGTACACTACATATTTGATTTTTGCAGGATGTATAAAAATCTTCCTGAAGTGAGAAAAAGGGAGGACGAAGAACGTCGTGCGGAGTTTTACAAGACAAATCGCTTGAGGGCCCAGTTGTATGGAAAGGTAGGATTCAATCATGTATTCATGTGTTACATTTTCCGTCTGGATAGTTGGTCGACTTGTGTTTATAGTAAGACGCCATCAGATGCATGCTTGATGCGCAGTTGAGTTGATGGGTTATCCATCGAGCTAATGTTTTCTTGCAATTTGCGTCGCAATAATGATATTTCTGATAACTCTGCATTCGTGTGTTCTCAGCTTGGTCACTGACCTTGTAATGGAACTGGATAATGTGTCCGCTTTGGAAGCAAATGCCGATCATATATTGATTATTGGACTGATCGACACGAACTAAAGCATGATGGCACTGCAATATACCTGCCTTATGTTCGTTCGTATTATTCAGAGACGTTCTAAAAGTTCTTATAGAAACATGGCAATGTATAGCTATATAGTCTGCTTCCTACCAACGACATTTCATTCTTCTTTTACCAACTTTGAAATCAAACAATTGTCGCTTTTAGCACGTGCGAAATACAAATCTTTATATATTTTATATATATAGCTATATAGTCTGCTTTCTACCAACGACATTTCATTCTTCTTTTACCAACTTTGAAATCAAACAATTGTCGCTTTTAGCACGTGCGAAATACAAATCTTTATATATTTTATATATATAGCTATATAGTCTGCTTCCTATCAACGACATTTCATTCTTCTTTTACCAACTTTGAAATCAAACAATTGTCGCTTTTAGCACGTGCGAAATACAAATCTTTATATATTTTATATATATAGCTATATAGTCTGCTTCCTACCAACTTTGAAATCAAACAATTGTCGCTTTTAGCATTCTTCTTTTACCATCAACTTTGAAATCAAACAATTGTCGCTTTTAGCACGTGCGAAATACAAATCTTTATATATTTTATATATATAGCTATATAGTCTGCTTTCTACCAACGACATTTCATTCTTCTTTTACCAACTTTGAAATCAAACAATTGTCGCTTTTAGCACGTGCGAAATACAAATCTTTATATATTTTATATATATAGCTATATAGTCTGCTTTCTACCAACGACATTTCATTCTTCTTTTACCAACTTTGAAATCAAACAATTGTCGCTTTTAGCACGTGCGAAATACAAATCTTTATATATTTTATATATATAGCTATATAGTCTGCTTCCTACCAACGACATTTCATTCTTCTTTTACCAACTTTGAAATCAAACAATTGTCGCTTTTAGCACGTGCGAAATACAAATCGGATATTTACAGCTGCTTAAATGAAGAACTGTTTTTTCGATCCGTTTTTGAAAGGTAAGTAAATATTTGAATATTTAATCCTTATACAGCAGCCTAATGATCTTTCTTGTACATTAACCTTTCCACTGAGATTTCGCCAGTTTAAACATACATTGCCCGATTCTTATGAAACTGTCTTATATTAATAACTAAATTAGCTATATTAAAAAAATACACGAGTGATCCATTCAGCTGCTTTTGCTCTTACCCAATCAGAAGTGTGTATTTTTTCATATATGTTAAGTAATAAAGGATAAAAGGCTTGAAAAAAACAACAACAGTATTCAGTAATAATGATACTATACTGTATGATCGTTATTTCTTTTCTGTTTTTAGAACAATTGGGCAAGAATATATATAAACCGTTAAAGTGATATATATAATCCGTTAATTTATATTATTATTAGAAATATAATAAATAAAAATATATAAGTTTGTTTTACAAAATGCCACTATAGTGTTGCAAGCATGTAACCCAGAGTTATGAATATCTGGCAGCCAGCTTGTGTCTGATCACAGCACAGCTACGGTGGAAGGGTCACTTATGTTACTTTACATTCTACAATATCTTAATTTTCCGAGACTCCTATATGCACTTTGTAGTAATTACCGTAAAGTAAAGTTCACTTTTGAAAATGACAAAATATTTTATTTATTCATTTAAAATGATCTTTATCAAGTAAAGTGGTTGCATCAGACTGGAGACACAATTCTCATCTCATGCTGGGTTTAAAGTACATTTACAAAATAGTTTGTCATTGCTCCACTTATAATACGTTGAAGTCAATCAAAATAATGTTTTGAAAAGCACAGCCACCCAAGTGGAAAGCAATTTTATCGGGCTATAACTCGTTCAAAAGACGCCAGGCTGACTGGCAAGCAGTATTTATTTAGAGAGGCCAGTTGGTCCATAGTCAATCATGGAATGCTTTGGTCTAGAAACGCGGGCAATCGGGGAAAAGTCTGTCTTTTTGTTCATGTTTATGAAAACTTGTGCGCTGTCAAAACAGTGTATTGTAGGTATAATGAAGCAGCACTCGTTGAATCACTCGACCGTATATTGTTGAAATATTAACAAGATTTGTGCACGGTGAAACAACGTCGTAGCTCATTATAGATACTTTGAAGTTTGCCGAGTTTCCAGACCATGTCTCAAACATTAGGCTTGCTCCAGCTAGGTCTGCTTCTCAAAGAAAGTTTTATTCGGGGTTTATAAAGGGCGACGAATAACTGAGACTTGGAGCGAGTCTGTTCAATGCAACTATAGTCTGTCAAGACAATGATGGCCGGCAAAGCCCGGCAGACTTCGAAGTCACAAAATAGATGTTACGTTAAACTGTACGTCACCGTGGACAAATCCTTTGTTTCAACTTCATTCAATATTACTCATTGTGGTTGCACGTTTCATTTACTTCATTCTAGGAAAATACAATGAGCTCAATCACCGTGCACAAATTATCATAAACTCAGGCAAAAACATAACACAATCACTTCTGTTTAGTTTCCAGACCCATCATATTTTCATAAACTATACATGCAATATTGTCGGATCTGTTTGATAAAAGCCATCATTTTTGTGTACGGCGGAAAAATGAAACTGCAATTGTCCCCTCCTAAAGAAACGTCTCGAAAAAGTGACGGTATATCATAAACTTGCCACAATATTGATTCTTTCAACACTTTCAAGTTTACAATGGGTTGCGAATTTTTTCTTGTATTAGAAAATCATCCAGTTTTCTGTGACGTCATTTCTTTGTTTTTTGAATAAATTTCTCAAACTCAATCATTTATAAGGAAAACATCCAAAAATCGGCACCGTCTCAATACCACAGTGATAAATGACCACAAATTAAGTCAACTTTTGCTTACTTATCTTTAAACTTAGACAAATTCTGTCATACTTATAGAGTGATTTCAAAACATCTAAAAGTTTTTCGTTTTCAAAACACTTTTTGATGTGTCAATTTACGATAGTAAAGCCCCGGTGAGTTGATGAAACTTGCTGTTACTAGATACATTTCTACCTCTAGCGTAACAAAATAAAAGTAAATTAACGTAAATAAAATATCTGATATGCGATAGTGTTCGAGAACTGTGGAGGGGTTGCGGAGACGGTAATGTCCCTCGCCCAAAAAACTAAAACCAAGGAAATTCTTGCAAATGCGTGGAAAATAATCAAAGTTTCTCACAAAATGAGTTCGAATGACCTTCCCGCTTCCGGAAAGGCCCGCACGCTTATGAATGCAAAATCGTCCTAGGTTTGATCATGGTTTGATTGTGTCGGGATAATTAAATTGACAAAATTCTGTTACATGTCGGTTAATGACATTAACTTCGGCACATGAATGGCGACGTTTGAAGCAAGCCTAAGCTCATTAACTCCATCAGCCAGATGGGCTCGACATGCAGGCCGGCACTCATCTCCGCTTTCTGTGGTCTTTAAAGCTCGGTCAGAAACAGAATCACAGAGGAGATTGATGGAACAATAGCCAATAGGTTATCCCTCAGCTGGTTAGCCGCCATTCTAATCATCACAGAATGACATCAGATCACTTTCAGTTATGAAAACGTCCTCCTAGCCTGAACTGAGCAAATAAGATTGTAAAATATAGGCATAAATCATTTATCAAGGAGGTTAAATACCCTGAAAATATAATTTGAGTTTCTCAATCTTAGGCATGCAAATAAATAGAATGATTTTTGTGGGCAGGTGATTTATTACTATAGTATCAAGAAGCAATTCAAACGTCGTCCTTATCCGTGACCAAGCTAGTCAAGATGACCTAAACTTATTGTTTGAGCTTGTGTAGGCTTGACACATGAAAAGTTTGAACTAAGCCTGGGTTCTAAACATTTGAATGCATGTAAAACGAAGTGTGTTCATCATCATGTCACATTTTTGGACAAACAAACGAAAAGAAAACAAGTCGTTAAGCATTCTGTCAACATGACATGGCAACCCCTTTGTTCTCATTTGTTTGTGTGAGATTCAGCAGGGTGTGAAAGTATCAGATTGCAGGACGAACCGTAGTATAAAAACTGAAGCTGGCAAGATGTTCCTCCAAAACTTCCTCAACAGCGCAAAAGTTTGGAAAGGTTCATCAATCTATCACAAGAATGTCGTGGCTGTATGGGACCATCCTTCTGGTATTGATTGGACAAACGTTTGGAAATGGCAAGCCTGCAGTACGTGTGCGAGTCACACAAAAAGGTCTTGACTATGGTATGTTTGTTAAATGTGTTCCTTATGGTTTAGGGCATAGGGAGTTTGAATTTGCCCTCGTGTCGACCTTACCCTTTCTTGATGAAACCATGACGTTCAAAAATTAAATCGTTATGGTTACAACATAATTCGTCTGTAGTTGAGATCAATAGAAGTATAGAACACCCTTTAAGTTAGCGTTAAATGGAATTGCCTCATTCTCTAAAAAATCCCTTTTATTCTTGTCCGGGAACAGACCAATTCTCGAATTAAAATTGCTCTGGAGAACTGGAAGAACGAGGCAGTTCAATAACATATAGAGGGTTGTATACTTCAATTGATCCCGAATATTAGAAATAGTATTGACAATGATTCGCTTACTCTTTCACATCGTAAATTCTTGACGGAAAAACATGATAGTTATTATGTTATAAGCGGATAAGATTAGGGTTGCGAATTTCTTGAAACTACAAAAACATTTCAACGGAGTTGGTATATTTTCTTCATCGCTTTTATAACTTAACTTTTTAGCTTTAAATTTGCTACAATACCGACTTTACTGTTGGAAATCAATAATCCTCACGAGTTATAATTAATACTTTATCACTTCTAAAATGCCGCTCATTGCGAGGTTGATTGCCTCTAAAAATTGTCTTTTTTGTTCTGATAAACGGAATTTATTAAAGAACGAGGCGATTCCGTTTTTTGGATTGTAATCATCCGTGGTCGTAACAGACCACAATTGAGTCGACAAACTAAATATTTTGTGGCCATACTGTGAAGATAGATTCTGATGTCAAGGTGTCTTCTAACACCAAACAATTTTACTAGCAAACAATCAAAGTTAGTTGCAAATGGGACAGGCCACCAAATGATTCCAACAGCACAAATATCTCCAGCACAAATATAACCATCGTATAAAAAAGCTTCTGTAATTGTGGGGGTACAGAAGTTTGTTGTAATAAGATGTGGGTGAGAGATCAAAGTAATACGTCGTCGTGTGAGGTCACTTTTAACACGCCAATTAACGGCTTATAATTAGGTGCCATTTTCCTGGTGCATGCCAGTTTTGATTTAATCATATCTTGATTATATAAGCTGTATGTAAATATTTGGTTGTAGAAAAAATACAAGGATGGATGGAATGCGCAAAGTTTGACGCAATTTTACTGCGGGACCATGCTTAATTTGCATGAAGTGCGCCATTCAGCGTTTAGCGCAGTTGGTGCAATTAGCCCCAGGTGTTGACATGGCATAGACATAAGTCGAGGGGAAATGTCGAGGTTCGTGGAGAGTCGTGACTCGTAAACACGCATTGCAAAGTCTTTGATTCAGTCGTAAATATAAACACGACAACCTAAATGAGGAAAAACAATTTTCTACATTTTGTGTTAAGACCCTTCATCAGGGAGTGAGTTGGCAAGACGTTCGCGGCACAATGACAAAAGCATATTTCTTGACGAAACCTCGCGACCCTCGAGTGCAGTCCATCCACACACTGCTAGAAAAACATCGGAAATTGCTATGGATGAAAGGTCGCGGTCACACTAGCGCTAGAATCGTGCTTGCTTGAACTAAATCCACTTGAATCGCTCAACACATCACCTTCCAAGCGCGCTTGCCAGTGTGACCGCGCAAAACACAAAACCCAAGCATGGTTGAAATCTGACACGATTTGCTTGAAATTTCAAAGGCGCCGAAGCACGATCCAAACACACTACAGGGTATGTTTGAATCGTGCTAGAATGTGTATCTCAAGTGGATTAAATAATTCAGCCAATAAAATATGGAGTTTTAGGAGGCAAATAGACAAGTCATTTCAACATGTCATTTTTAATTTGAATAGAGACAGAACCGCGGTAGATTCGAACTATTTTGCTTACACAACAACGCGCTAAGCAGTGAATCGAATGAATAAACGGTATTTCTGTATGGAAACCTGAAGCAGAAACCAAATTCAAAATTTCAAAGTAATTTAGTTCTTGCCCGTGTAATTATATTATATAATATACAATGTTAACATCCCTATTGATACATATAATATGATAATGAATAACGATCGGGCAAGCGATTTGCGCCTGAACTAAGGACAAAGACACATTTCTCTTATGTTCTAAAGTCTAAACTTAGTTAGACCTACGAAATCACAAGAATAATGCGTATTCGTTGCCTTTAATATAATGGACTTTAGATTATTAGATAGGTTTTTAATTTTTATCTGTCAACAACAGCAAGCAAGCAAACGTTGCTTTTTTGAGTGTGACCGCGACGTGCTTGTCTTACATTCTAGCATGAGCTTGGTATGTGTTCAAGCAAGCACGCTAATCCGGTGGTAATCTCCAAGCACAAGCGCTAGTGTGACCGCGACCTTTAGTTTACATCGTTTTATGTTTGTTTAACTTTGACCTGTATTGACAGGGTACACACTACGCTGTAGGTAGCGTACTAGAACTCGCATGTTGTTTATTCTACCAGATTAACTTGATTGTTAAACTCGCACATGCTGGGTAAAATACACTCCCCCACTGTCCTGGCACTCACCTTTACATACGGTGCCCATTTCCACACGGTAGGAAGCACTAAGCCATAAACTGTACCCAGTGGGAAGCAACATTCAGAAATCAATTGAATTTTTCGTCTAGAAAACCCGAAAACAGTTTCTTGTCAACGTAGCCACGTAGGTAACTGTTCTAGATTAGGCCGAGATATTCTAGAATGGTTTCTACAATTCATTTCTACTTAATATGCGTTGAAATCAGCTTTTGTTGCAGCAATTTTGTAGATTTGCTGCAAGTCGATTCTACTGTAATCTACATGCCGTGTCAAGTAGTTTCTGGAGTTCTAGCTATTAGTTGAGTAGATGAGTTTCTCTTGTTTGCAAAAGTACAAATCCCATTTTGGTAATGTTGACGTATTTAACTCATTTATAGCAATTGACAGCGCTATGAAGTATGCCAAAACACAGCTAGAAAACTACCCTTTGCCAGACACGAAAGGAAAAATTTCCAATTTTGCCTTTGACGTAAATTACGCCTTTTCCAAGTAAGTTGTACTTATAGGAAGATTACTTCACGATCAAAGAGTGTCCCGCACATGAACGTCGTAAATGCATTGTGCGTCATCCAACACGGGTGACCCTGGCAATGCACCCTGGTGCTCCCTATTATTTTCTAAATTCGCTATAATTCTCTTTCAGCATGACTGTATATAATATTAACATCACGAACAAATCTCTGCGCCCAGTACCAAGAAAAGGATTGTATACTCTTTTAAGAAACGTTGATTTTGATATCAAAGGAAAGTGGAAAATCAATTTGGCGAGTTGGTAAGTTTAACTCATCTTACAAAAGAAAGAAGACATCCACCTAATTTAGAAATATGCCTTTCCACATTTGTGAATAAATAAATATACAAACTTGAAATTTCCAGGTTTACCAATTCTGGTACTTTCAGTGTTGCAGTTCAAGGCATGTCTGTTGGGATTCTTATCCACCTAGGTTTGTAAAACAATGAATGTAATGTTTCGCTTAGCATTATCTGTAGTAGATGGTGCTCGACCGCTAGTTTTGACCAGAGTGATGAAATAATGTGAATTTATTTCTGTAGTAGTTTTGTATTTGATGGCAAAATGGCAGATTCTCCTTTCTTCCTGCTGTCCCAAAACGCTTACTGAAAGTTTTTAATCTAAATATGTCTGTTTCAGGTGTAAATGGTGATCGGCTTGTCGTTTCCGATATAAAGTGTGCTTCAAAACTTGAAAACATTGACATCGATCTGAAATCAGGACAAGCTACAAGGTGAAAGCAACACTTACAATTTTGGGATGCGTCGCTGTAAATTCCCATTAAGTCCCTACCCCCTAGGGTTTATTTATTTCAGGCACGTTTGAGGGGTGGGTGAACTTAATTGAAAAGGAGCTTGACAACTGCCTTTCTCTAGAAAAGAGGGCTTATTTGAGAGGACGCTTATACGTTTTCGGTGGCAGTTCGAACTTCAGCAATGCTTATTAAAAATTGTTATGGAAGTAAAATAAACTACATCCATGATTTCTGGTCACGATGCAGTAGCTAAACTATTTTCCAATGCAGCAGCTAAAAATGTCCCATTATTCTATTGCGGCTCGTTTTGAAAAAAACACTTGCCATCGTCCAACTTTTCTTTCTTCCGTTTCTGCCTTTCTTTATCCAGAGTACTTTATAGTTTTTGCCGTTGTAACTACAAAACTTAAGACTTGTTTCCCTGACGTCTCTGCACTAGATTAAGCATTGCTTCAGTTCAGATTAGCACGTGATGTTGGTCCAAATCCTCCTTCGTTTTAGAAGAATGTATTTATTAGCCACATCTGGGCACTTAAGTATCGAATACATTTGTTGATTGTCTTGTTCATGTCACTATGTTTTTGTTTTTCCTTTCCCAAAATGCTGAATTTTTAGAAATTGTTTGAATTCATAGTTCTTCCAACTCAACCGGAATAGTTTTTCAATTTTTTAGTTTTCTCTTTTCGTGGATCAAAGGAACTATGAACAGTTTTGTAAAATCAAAGATTCCAAAAATTGTAAGTTTGAAAAAGTTCCAGTTTTTACGAGCAGTATTTTCGGGTATAGTATCCGGTTTTATATTCATCACGCGAGCAAAATTAAGTATAATAGTTTTGTTTGTGGAAACACCACGTAAATTTATTACTGCATAATAAATTAAAGTGGTGTTTCCACAAACAAAACTATTACATGTTTTATCGCCATGCAAACATACAAAGAACTTAAAATTAAGTATATAGTTGACTTAGTTCCTCATGAGTTATTATTAAGTTGGAGATAGTATGGTATGCTTTGTCGTGGTAGGTTTGGATTGTATGGTATGAATTACACATATTTTGCTGTAGGCATGTCAAGAAGGGAAAAAAGCAATAAAGAAAAACTTGAACGAGCAATTTGCAAAATTTCCAGGTAATCTGACATTATTTCTCAATTCAATTCTCAAGGCATCTAAGAATTGGATCTTTCATGGGAAACGAAACGGTATTCAATGTTAACTTAAAATGCATTGATCATACTGTAACTATTGTTGTAATATCTATTGTCAGTGAAACAACATCTGAAGAAGTCAGTGACGCTGGACTATTCTGTTGTGAAGAAACCTGAGTATAAAACTGACGCTGTCGATCTCTTTTTAAAGGTACAATTAACCTTTAGAAAGCATGCATGGGTGGCATTGCTCTTTACTACAAGCCTACCAGTGAATGTCAATGGTAGGATGTGTCATTCGTTTCAAAACTGCTACTATAATATAATTGAGAAGTAGAGAAGAAAGGTGTTATAGGGATGAAGTTAACTTGGTAACACGTTACAATTCTGAGACTGGTTAATCTCTTAATCTCATTTTTCAGGGTGAATTTCAACCGTCAGGTGGTGACAGGACCTGGCTACACCAACCCGCTGGATTGTCACGTGATGACTCTCGTGATCGAATGATGTACGTCACAATTATGGATCACATGATCAATAGCGCAAGTCATGCATATTATAACCAGAATGCCATGCGAGTGCAGGTCGCAGTAAAACAGGTAATTTTACTGTAATTGCAACTAATAGACAGATTTAGATCGAAGACGCGGACGTCAAAGACGACGACGTGAAAATGGCTTGTTGTGCCGTATGGTATGCCACGCCATTTTCACGCGTCATCTTTGACGTTCACGTCATCTAAATCTGTCTATTATAAAATGTTGACAACGCAAGTAAAGATGACGTCATACAAGTTGCGGTAATGTTCGGTAACAACCTTTGATATCGAGCCATATAAAAAACCGTAAGAATATTGTGCACGAAACATTGCAATTTGCTTCTCTTTGCTATTTCGTTCTAAACTATATTCTGTTCTAAACTATATTCTGTTCTAAACTATATTCTGTTCTAAACTATATTCTCTTCTAAACTATATTCTCTTCTAAACTATATTCTCTTCTAAACTATATTCTCTTCTAAACTATATTCTCTTCTAAACTATATTCTCTTCTAAACTATATTCTGTTCTAAACTATATTCTCTTCTAAACTATATTCTCTTCTAAACTATATTCTCTTCTAAACTATATTCTCTTCTAAACTATATTCTCTTCTAAACTATATTCTCTTCTAAACTATATTCTCTTCTAAACTATATTCTCTTCTAAACTATATTCTCTTCTAAACTATATTCTGTTCTAAACTATATTCTCTTCTAAACTATATTCTCTTCTAAACTATATTCTCTTCTAAACTATATTCTCTTCTAAACTATATTCTCTTCTAAACTATATTCTCTTCTAAACTATATTCTCTTCTAAACTATATTCTCTTCAGAAGAGAATATAGTTTAGAAGAGAATATAGTCGTTTAGAATCTAAACTATATTCTCTTCTAAACCATTCTATTTTAACCTATTGTATTATAATAATCTATTGCCTATTCTATTTGCAGAAAATAGAAAAAGGTATACAAATCCCCCTCTGAAAATATCTATCATATCCTAGCATTATTTATTAAATGTTTTCTTTTAGATGCCTCAACTGTTTGCCAAGACGAGAATTCCTGAGAGCTATCTCTCGCGCATAAACACTGGTCTAGGACTAGTAAGTCATACTAAATTTTCATCTTTAAGAAATCTTTTAAGGCCTGGTCAAATGAGTCCTCAACTCTCATCCGGCTCAAAACGGAACATATATTTTCTGTGTAGATCAAGCAGTCCGCGTGTTCGACCTGTGACCTCCATATCTCTTTGGCAGCTATGTCACCACCGCAAATTAGAACAAGTCATTCTGGGATACATTTGACTGTTCATGCAATGGCAAAGATCTATGTAGTATTGCCCAATAACATCAAACAATGGCTGGATCTTGAAACGGTTTGTATTAAATAACCTGAATAGTGTTACAGTAATTGAAGTTGACTGTAGACTTTTTTCCATTGCTTTGAAATGGGTCAACATTGTCCTCGAATTACCTAACGAAATTTACTTTGTCAATTATAGAACTTTGAATTCCCACATTTCCAATGCCCGCGCGAAAAACAACGAGAACCAACTACTTGTCAAGATATTGAGTTGTTTTTTTTTCATTTAGAACGTCACTGCAACTGCAATTCCGAAATTGAATGGAACAAATTTGAGTACAAATATCACAGATTTTAAGTAAGATTTATTCTTTTTTAATATATTGTATATAACGTAATTGTTCTCATTATATAGGGACCCGGGGACCGTTCATTATTTATACCCATATTTATAGAGAGGAGGGGGGCCCTTCGTTAATTAAGAACATCTTAAAGAGGAGGGTGTTCCATGATTTTTCTATATGATATAAGAATGTCCCACCCTAAGTTATAAATAATGAACGTTAACATACAGAGTTAACATAATTATTGTCTTTTTATCTTTAGGATAAATACAAAAGTTCTGAATCAGACAGTGTTCACAGCATTATCGGTATAATACTTTTTCATAGTTTGTTGAAGTTTGTCGTTTATATTATTGTTACGCTGAAAGAGTTTTAAATACAATAGAGAAAACATTTTTTGCATATTGATTCCTATTATCATTTAGGGAAGAGTGGCTGAGATGAAAAGAATTGTTAAAGAACAAATTGAAAAACTTTTGGAGAATGGTATTTCAGGTAAAGAAATATTAATTACGATACAAGTCCTGGTCTATACATGCCTAATGGCCTCATGGATTCTAATATCCCTTTACAACCTTCTGCATGCTCTCATAATGTACTATTGCAAGCTCTTATACACCATCGCGTTGCACCATTTTGAAATTTCATGCTAGAATATTTTGCTTGACAACTTCTACGCGCTAATATGCGAAAGATTCAAATGTGTTGAGCCCACGTTTCTCGTTTAATATGTGCCACGCTGGAAAGCATGCATTTGTTTTGTCTTTTTAGCGATGGAAATTCCTTTGCCTCTCTCAGAAAAATTCCAGTTGGTGAAACCAAAGATCTCGTACGGGCAGGTAATATTAAATCCATTGTAAATATTTTTATGTTATAACATGATGTTTTAACGTAATTTTACCAAAATCAGAATCGCAGTAGAGTTTTAACTACGAAACGGATAGTTAAAAAAGATTTAAGAGTTATTATATAACCAACTCCTGGTGGTCGCAATGCTATTTGTGATTTTCGTTTTGGTGCAAGTCCGCTTATTGAAGCGAAGACCTCCGGCGCTCACACGAGGGAGCTTAGTCATATGGGATTAGCCTGTATTCGTCTACGCTTGTGACAAACAGCGTGTCTATTTTTTCTAGGGGTACATGACTCTGGAAACTGATGTCTTAATCATCTGAAAATATGGACTTCCAAATGTGAATGTTTCGAGTTGATGGGGATCAATGCGTCGATACGATCAATAATACATGTATATTTGAACCAATTTCGAGGTTTTATCCAAACTCCTTCGCTTCTGTGTTGTAATACAAGTGGTTTTATGTTTTAAATATATCTTTGTATTATAGAACATGATATTGGCCTGTACTTGATTATCGCATATTTATCCATAAAGATGATAGTCCATGTAAAGTTTTTGTAACAAAAATGGGTATACGCTTAGTTATACGCGAATAAATGTTATATACGAATAATTGTATCTAGTTTTCTTACCGTCTAAACAACCTCGTACCTGCCACTATCATCAACCTCTTCTCCGCAGAGATTTCCGCAAACTCTTTCGGAGGAGATTCGCGGTATAGTACTTTGTAAAGTCACAATTCTAGGGAGGTCCGGGGGATAACTCCCCCGAAAAAAAAAAGAATTCTGGATCTCTAAAACGGCATTTCTTGCCTTGGGCTTGGGGAGCCACTTGGAGAAATAAGTCAAATAATGATTTCAGAAGACTTGACAACTGTCAGCTGACAATATTCCATTCCTCATCCTCTTTCTAAGAAATTTCCCTTGGGGCGTGCAAAATTTTGCCTAAAGGAGTGAGATGAAAGTGGAGTGTTTCTATAACACTAATCATAGTCTATCGAAGTCGATGACTGTGAAACTCATTAGAATAACAATATAACTCATCTATGTTAGTCGTTAGTCAATGTTTATTCATAATTTGCTCCTTCACCGTCTTCACCGTCACGTGTGTATTTGAACTCAGTGGAGCTTTGGTTCCATTCCCACCGTGGTCAAGCAATTTTCAGCTCGCCCAAAAAATTATTAGTTTACAAAATTATGAGGTATTGACCATAAATAACGAATTACCAAATGTTTATTTAAATACATCAGATATAAGGAAATTTGCGATCGCGTTTTATTTCCCAAATATGGCATTTTCTTTGGGATGATATGACGGTGACGTCATACCGGAAGTCAAACAACTGGTTTACGCCTCACGTCTGGACAAGAAGAAGCTTTATAAGTCAAACTTTCTCAACGTTTTGCAGAAATAGCGTTTGATTTTGCTTGTCAGGATGTCGTACAGCTTAAGTAAGTAGCTTGTGTTCCTTTCTGTCTTTTTTGCTTCGATATAATGCTTTACATAATGGGTTTTTAGCCGTTTTTATGAAGATTAAACTCACAGATAATTCGACCTGGCAGTGTTTATTAACCACTGTTTGCAATTCTCGGTCGAAGCTGCGGGTGTTTAGACTGTGTTAGTGTTAAATACTGATCCTCTGCTCTCTTTCTTTAAAGAACACACATTTGCTGCGTTGCCTCGCACTCAGAGAGGCAGGAGGCTTTGCATCAAAGGCGATCCAAAAGGAAAATATATGTTATATTCGCATAACAAAGGTGTAATAATCAGAGATGTTGAGGTATTTTAATTGTTTTCATTACCATATGTCTCTGTTGCAGTGGTATGTAGAACTTGGATAACAAATTTGCTACCTATCTGTTAGAGAAATATGGGTTTCTATTACATATTTTTGTCTTAGATGGTTTTAATAATGAAAGCTACTTTGAATTCATATACCGGTGTATCGTAATTATTTACTAATTGTTTCCTGGTTGAGTGGTTAGATGATTGGGAGGTGGGATGAGTAAAATAGTTTTGTGACATGTTCTGAGAGCAAGGAGTTTGCTGCAATTTTTAACATTCATACAACAGGTGATATTAAATACACGACAAGTTTTCTTTAAAGTTATGCATCAAATGTGTCTAGAATATACATTCTGTCTACAGCCCTCGAAAACGAGGTCGGCATTTGCCTACCTATGAACCTCCCAATTTTTGTCACACCATTCTTTTTGGAAAGTGTCGTGCTGTATATGGCTGTGATTACTGTGTATCTGATAATGCTGTTGAAATAATTTACATTGTAACCTGTGAAAATGTTCCACACCAGAAAATTAGTTAGTTTTGTTTAGTGGTGCACCGGATATAGTATCCGGCCGGATAGCAACAAAATCGTACTATCCAGTATCCGGCCGAATATTTACTATTATCCGGCCAGATACCAGATATTTTGTTTTTCATGAAGTGTACTAAATTTCTGTTAATTGAAACATACTAAAAAAATAGAAACCCAAAAAAGGACAGGTGAAAAAGGTAGCAACTGATATAATTAATTGAATTAATTAACTATTCGCGGCATTTGGCACCAAAAGCCATACTAAATCCCATCGCTCAAAAACTTTCGGAAGTTTTTGCAAACACATGAACAGTGGAAAAAGTTAAAAACAGATTTTTAGTTAACCATAATTGATTATTTACTCAAAAATTCAAAAAAATAGTGTCACCTTCTTCTGCACTAATACATGGATGAGAAAAATCCTTGTAAATGTATATTATATATCAAGTATTCAAATTGATAAAATATCTGGAATCTGGCCGGATTTTTTTCACATATCCAGCAAATCCGGTATCCAACCGGATAGTAAAAATCACTATCCGGTGCACCCCTAGTTTTGTTCCAGTAGTGTCATAATGGATCATTCCGGAAAAATGTCTATACCTGTTCTATGGGGGATATTGAAAATTAATTCCCCCTTCAGATGTCCTAATACAAATGCTATTATCAGAACAGATTTTTCTCCTTTTGCGGACAGCAGAAATTTCCTCTGTGGGTAGAGTATGGATTTTGTCTGGAAATCTTGACCAAAATTACTGTCCTCAATAAACTATCCATGATAGAGAGGTGCCCATTGGTGTCGGTAAAGAAATGTACAACTATATTAGTATTTAATTATTTACCTTTGTGATTAACAATAAACTATCCATGATAGAGAGGTGCCCATTGGTGTCGGTAAAGAAATGTACAACTATATTAGTATATTAATTATTTACCTTTGTGATTAAGAATCCAATGAATGCAGATGTTTATACAGAGCATGCTCATGAAGTATTTTCAGCTTGTTATGCCCCAAGTGGTTTCTACATTTGTTCTGGAGGTATGACACACTGTGGTAACATTGTCTTATTGCAATTATTACTGTATAGCAGCACAACATGTACATTGCTGTGCATCATCAGACATGAATCACAAGATGGCAGTCAGAGGCACAATTATGTAGAAAGCCTTCGACTCTATGAGGTTGAGATGCATCCTTCACAATTCATTTTAGCTTTCAGTTGCAAGTAAGGATAGTCCTCCCAGTTTCCCACTTACATTATAGTTACTATATACACAGTAATAAAACTTGATATGTATTTTAATTTAAATAGTTTTCTTACTAATAAGACTAGTATATATGTTATTCACTCTCAGATGCTGCTGGGAAAGTAAGGATCTGGGATACAACGCAAAAGGAGCATCCATTAAAAGCAGAGTATCAACCACTTGGTGGTGCAATAAGAGATATTGCTTGGTCACCCGATAGCAAGAGGATTGCAGTTGGAGGAGATGGCCGAGGATTGTGAGTGAATACATATATTGTTTATTCCACACTATAGCTAGGCGTCATACAATACTTCATAATATTTGTGTAATGTTTTGACAGCACTTGACCCCTCGTTCGAAGGGGACATTAGCAAAATTGAATGGTAATGTAATGTTGAAAGAGAGTTAACTTAATTCTTGCAGGGCAAAATGCCCCCCCCCCCCCCTGGTGATGTTAAATGTAAAATTAATATACCCACGAACTGTCAAACCCAAATTTTGTCCAACCCAAATTCCTCCCCCACAGTATGGCTGGATTAAATTAAGCATTGGTGAAGTATTACATTTTTAAGCATGAATTTGAAGTGTTGTGTTTTTAATGAAATTGTTTTCCAGGTTTGCACATGCTTTCCTTATGGACACTGGGTCAGGAGTGGGTCAAATGATGGGTCATGCAAAACTTGTCAACACAATTGACTACAAGTCAACTCGGCCATTTCGTGTTATTACTGCAAGCGAGGATTACAGCTCGGGATTCTATGAAGGACCTCCATTCAAACTCAAGTTTACAAACAAGGTATAATAACAACTGTGAAACCAAATAAAATGCACAAAGTAGTGTGAATTGAAGCTTAATCCATTGAGTGCCAGTGCTCTCCTGTTGATAAGTAAAATAATCTGGCATTAGACAGAATAAAATAATAAAGTAGGGAGCATTAGAATGCAACTGTAGACACATGGGCAGATGACTGAGATGATCAGTGCTCTCTCCTTGACAAGTAAAGTCATCTGGTGTTAGGGTAAAAGTAAAATAATAATTAAGTATTTGACTTATTATATAATATTTGTGGTATCAATCTATCATTTTAGGAGCATCAAAATTTTGTCAATGTCGCCAGATTTTCACCAAATGGAGAACGATATGTCACCGGATCAAGTAATGGCAAGGTATGTTATCCAAATTATTTTTCATCTTTAACCAATTCTAATAATTATTAATGTTAATTACCGGTACTACAGCTGTATTTTTATGACGTATAGAGCATTGGTAACATATTGTATTTTATAATTCTGTAGCTGTTGATGTATGATGGGAATACGGGTGAACTTACAGGGGAAATTGGAAGTCCAGCACACAAAGGAGGCATTTATGATGTAGGTGCAGTACCACACATGTGCTATGCCAGGCTCTGAAATCTGCAGAATCCCCATATCCATAGGATACTAAAATTTGGTTTTGAATACCAAACAATGAATAACTTGTTCCCTAGTTGAGGGATGCCAAGATTTATGGTAACCAGTAGGATACAGAAAAGAATTTAAATTTCAGATTTTATGTGGAAGAGTATGAATAATAAACTGTTTTAAGTTACAGTCTAATGTCAAGAAGAACAATAGCACCAAGTCAAGACTTACTTTACTATAGAAACATTATAATTTGTATAGGTAATCATGCGATGAGTGATGTTTCCAAACATCACATGATTACTTGTTTATATTAGCATATGACAAAATTGGATACTTCTCCGTCAACATCATATTCTCTTGCCAAAGACCAGTTCTGCCAGACTTTCAGCCAAAATTTGGTACTTTTGTTCGTATTTTCATTTAGTTCTTTTGTCAAAGCAAAATTTGGTGCTTTTGTTCGTATTTCAAAATACCTTTCTGCCATTTTCTTTGTTTTGTGAAAATCATTAATTGTACTGCAGTACAATTAATGAAATACCTTATTATAGGAAATTAACGATACACTTTATTAACGCGACATAAATTAACGCGACATCAAATTAACGCGACATCAAATTAACGCGACATCAAATTAACGCAGATTGCTTCCAGGTCTTTTAAAACATGATTATATTAACGCGAATCTGATCTCCATGGTTGATAAATTAATTAAATTAACGCAAATCGGAAACTATAGACACAACAACAACAACAACAACAACAAAGGTTTAATGTTAAGAGGAGCACTGATGTTTTTAGTTTACGTTAATATGCTGTATTTTGATATTAAAAGAGTTAGTGTTATATAAAACAAATCTAGGTATTTTTAACTAACGATAAATGAAAATTACATACTTAAAATTAACGATCACATAAATTAAGTGCATTGTTAATTTCCTATAATAAGGTAATTGTACTCCTCTCAACCAATCAGCATCCAGTAATTTTGTCATGCTAATAATAAAGCCATGAAGTGTTGTTCTCAAGCTATTGTCTGTGGGCAGTCGACTGTAATTTGGAATGATTGCCTATTCCATTAATTGTACATGTCATTGTACCTGCACAGAAACATCTATAATTAATGAATTCAAACATGCATATTATTGAACCAGGTCTCCTGGAGTGCAGACAACAAGCATTTGCTCACAGCCTCGGGAGATAAAACTGCAAAAATCTTTGATGTAGATGGAAACACCTGTGTTCAGTAAGTATCATGGAAAACAGAACTACGGACAGTATATAGAAACCGTTTCTTGTATTAAGCTCTTTTTATAGCACAGCCTTATTAGATTACTAGATATAGAAAGATCATCAATTACATGCAGTCAAAATAAATTACAAAGAAATTTATATTATAATATGAAGTGTGAATTTTCAGACTCAATGAGAATTAATGTGCCTTCTTGAAACTTGCAACCAATTTTATCAGGGAATTTCCAAAAGAAAATAAAAAAATGTACAGTGTGAGATCAGAAGGTTACAATCAGTATGCAGCAAAACGTGAAATTTCCACACCAGTTCACGTAGTGAAATTTCCAATATATGAAAATATATATTTATGATGAATTTGCAGTAGACCTTAACTATTACTTTGAAAGCAAATTCCTTAGTCATTTGCACTTTCCTTTGCTTGGTTTCCAAAATTCACACTCATTGCTTTGTAGGGAATTCACATTTGGTTCAGACATATGTCATCAACAATTAGCATGTCTCTGGATGGGTGATTATCTTTTGACTGTTGAATTATCTGGATATATTAACTACCTCGATACAGACAACCCAAGTCAACCAAAGAAAGTTTTAAAGGTATAAAATAATACAAGCTCTATTTGACATGTGACAATGTGAACAACTTTGAATGTTGATTCTCGACCGCATGTAAAAGGTTCTCTGTCATGTAAAAACACTTCTCGACCTTCCCTCAAAATATCTTATCTTTCTCAGGCCTTACGTTTACACAGTTATGAATGCTGAAAGTTGATATCCTTTGAGTAACTCTCCAAGACCTCCAAGAACTAAAAATTTGGGTTTTTAATCTGCATGTAAATATTTAAATATTTCTCATCGTCATTTAGGGTCACAACAAAAATATCACATGTTTCACCATTACTGAAGATAAGAAACATATTTACACTGCTAGTTATGACGGACAGATTTGTATCCTTTAAAACTTGTAAATTATAGCTTATTGTTAGCAAGGCGAGGTTAGAAAGCTTTACCGACAGTAATACTGGGCACATTTGACCTTTTTTTGTACTCGTCTAATGACGTCCTTTTCATGTGGGTGATTGTATATTTTCATGTTTCAGTTAGGGGGATGCAGTAGGTTTGTGATTGCGCCTTGGCTAGCACAATTGTCAGCACAGCCGCCTGTTTCCTCAGAGATCATTGTGCGTAAGATAAGACATTCAAACACAAGTGTACATGTTATACAATAATCAGGCAAATATAGTTAGTGATTCGTCTTCGTGAAAACGTTCGTATTCGTCAATAATCTTAAAGGCATGAATCTGATGAATGATATTCCATTCATTCATTGCTTAAAGTTGAAGGTTCACGGATATAATTTCCTCGAGTTATTAAAGAGAATTAAAATTAAGTAAAGGACGTTGTGCTTTACTGTGCTGATGATTAAAACCCGTCGAGTTACGCCCCAATGCACCCTATTTTACTCTAACGCCAAATTAGTTTACCCTGTCTAACGTCGTGATCCTATTTTTATATCGAGATCAGTGCCAAAAGATATAAACAGTTGTAAATCTTAACTAGTTCCCAGACTGCTGGGATGTGAGTACAGGATTGTGCGAGTCGCTTGCTGGAAAACATCACTCGAACCAGGTCTCGAAGATAGCTATTCATGGATCAAATCTGTATTCTATTAGTATGGATGATTCGTTCAGGGTAACTTCGACTGAAACAAACGAATACAGGTAAATTGCGCGAAAACTTGATCTTCACCTATATAAGGAAGAAATTAGTTTTCTTCTGCCATGCGACCCGGCCTTGCCCGCCATTTTTGGGTCGCAAACCTAGCAGCAACATCGAGGACTGTTGAGGAACATAGTTTGGCCTGGTTAAGGCCTGGTTGCATTGCATTCACGACGCAACGGTTCAACAGTCTGGTCTAGTGCTGTTATACGTCATGAACCAACAAGATTGAGATAATTACCAGTGTTGGCTATCACCGTCGTGTTTACTCATGGTGATTCATGTTGATGCGTTTCTAAGCAATGTCTCTGTTGTTTTCTTGCAGTGGAGAAAGTGTAGCCTTTGATGCTCAACCAATCAATCTAGCTGTTGGCAAGGATGGTTTAGCAGTGATCATTTGTATAGATAAAACGGTAAATGAGTCTGTATTTGCTCGTCATGTTACTGTATGTTCAGTATTAGACATGTTTTGCTACTTTGGTTTAAGTGAATGCAATCCGCCAACTAACTACAAAAACAACCCAGCAGTGTAAAACCTCCAGTCTAGTGTCTTCATTAAGGGGTGAGGAACATTGGCTCGTGAATGTAATTTGTTCTGGAATTAAAGCCCGTGGATGTGATTGTGAAGGCTCGTTCAAACGTGCCCAACATCGTGGATTTGTTTTTAGCATTTTATTTGTCTTGTGAACTGATGGGTGATGATATGTTCATCCTATTCAAAATTTTCATCCAAGTCACGGATAAATATAACACAAAAATGTTGTTTCCCTGTAGATTGTTGTCACGCGAAATGGGAAGAAAGTTTCAAGTAAGAAATTTGAATATCAACCTTCTGCAGCAAGTATTCATCCAAACCAAACAGAAATTGCAGTTGGAAGTCAAACGGTATGTGTTACTGAAATGTATACCTGTACTATGAATTATGTAAAATATACAGTGAACGAAAACAGTTTTGTACAATTAGGCTTTGTACACGGGATGTTGTGTGCTTGCGGTATTTCACTCGTTCCAACATTGTTTAATGATCATGTTTCGCTCGCTACTCTGGTTTAAATAAATTATTACAAAGCCCAGTCGAATTGTAATCAAGACCCAACGTTTCGACACTCCAGTCTAGTGTCTTCATCAGGGGTGATCTAAAGTTGCAATCGTGGCTTCTCAAATGAGATACATGTATTCCTCTGGCAAATAGGCACCGTCATCCCTATATTCAAAGCATGATTACTCTTTATGTGTCACGCTTCTAGGCATGGTCTTTGACCATAGCGATTGTTTGTGGTAATTACTTTAGAGTTTTCCCACGCAATCTCGTGTTTGGTGTAACATACATGTTCACCTAAAGCTGATTTTCCCTTGTCTAAAGTAGAAACAGCTATTTGATGTTCTTTTAGCCGTGTACCAAACTGGCGTTTAGACTGACCCAAATACTCCTTCTCGCAGTCACCGTATGATCACTCCTGAGAAGACACTTTGGGTCTTGATTACAATTCGACTGGGATTTATAATCATTTATTTAAACCAGAGTAGCGAGCGAAACATGATTGATATACCTGGTTGCAGTGAACGAACAAACTTAATGTTGTTGAATGATGGGGGAATGGGGCGCAATGCAACTTACTGGGTTAAATAAAATCACACCCGATCCAACATCAGCCAATATTACACAACATATTGTAGTGTTGAAATGAGCTCAATATTGAGTAATGTCAGACCAACATGTTGGTCTCGTTTGAACGAATGTCAATGTCTAGGACTATAAACTAATCTTTCGCTTTCTTCCTCCTGTACTAGCAAAACAAACATTTATAATACACGAACTGTATGTCTGTATTTTGGAGAATGATGTAAATATTTATTTTACAGGCAAATGAACTGTATGTGTATAGCTTGGATAATGATACAATCAGTGATCTAAAACACACAGTCTCGGACCTAGCTCGTGAAATATCGGTGCTTGAATATTCACCAGATGGAGCTTTTCTTGGAGTTGGTAATGCTGGCAAAGATGTGAACGCTTACGTAACGACAGATTATCAGGTAATTACCGATCTGATCCACGTCATCTTTTCCATATATCAATTTTATAGAGAGCTCAAGCAAGCGACGTTTTTCACAACCGTAACGAAACCGAAGGTGTTTGCCAAGTACAGTTCTCCGTGATTCAAGGCGCTTTTTTCTAGCACGCACTAGAGTCAATGACATGCATGCACATGTCTGCTTTATGTACAATAATGTATGCACCAAAAGCAAGTATAACATAAACTTAACATGTCCTTAACTTGTTTGTGAAAGACGCTCGACATGTTTTAAGGCGCATGTTAGGCGCTCGTTCGCCTTAACGTCTTTCTGGTGTATGTTATTTTAGGAATTGTCTTTGGGCTGGTGCGGTCACAGTAGTCGTATAACGTCTCTATGTTGGACCTCCGATTCACAACATCTCGCTTCTGGCTCGCTTGATACCAACGTTTTCATTTGGAGTGTTGAATCGTCTAAGAAAGTCGTCATTAAAGGTATGTGTATAGTAGTACTGACTTCAACCCAGTGCCTGAGTGCCGTGTTCTTTCAGTGTCAAGCTGAACCCGGCGTTGCCCCCGCCCCTAGGGTACACCATCCTGCATTTATAAGGACGTACAGCCACCCCTCAGTAGCTAAGATATTACAAGCAACAGTTCTGGTGAAAAGATGAGGGGTTGTTGTAGATGGAAATAACGAGCGAAAGATTGCAAGCAATTTGGAACAGCTGCGAAAAATGCAACTATATAGACCCTCTGGCAGGAATCGCGGCCCTTTCGGTGCAGCGAATTATGTATATGTAATCGTGCTTCTTTTTCTACTCGTAATCTGAAGTACTTTTCAGAAACCTGTACGAACCTTATTTTAATGACCATAAGTATACGCCGAGTACTCAGTTTGTACTAGCGCGGCAATAACCAGTACCAGCTCGGCAGAAATCTTTAACAACTCAGGATCTCAGCAACAAAAATATTATTTCCTGCTATGGTAAACTAAACTCTGTTCTGTATCCACTTTAGGTGCACATCGTCTTAGTAGCGTCGTAGGTGTTTCTTGGTTGACTGATAACCAGCTAGCGACAACAGCTGCTGATTGTTCTGTCAAAATCTGGGACATTGTCCATGCATGATAAGATTGTAACTCAAAGGGATTGCATTGTATGTGTGTTTCATCTGAGAAAATATTGACGGCCACTATAATTTGTATTAATTTTTACATAAAATCATTCCACTCTTGTTTATATAGAATAAATATAATATTTTGCAAAGAATTGGTATTACAATTGTAGTTAGAGTCTTGTGGACGATTTATTAATTTCATCACACATCCCATGAGCTTATTAGTTACGTCATTGAAGTATTTGCATGTCAATAGTAGATTTTTTCGCGCATTCTTATAATTAAAATAATTAGTCATTTTTGCAACATGACACGAAATTTTGCATCAGATTCTGTTACGTTTTGATGCTTTCTTCCATCACCAGGTTTACCTTTGTTATATACTGTATCAACTATTCTTTAGTACAAGGGATCATATAAAATTATAAACATCATTTTGCGATGAGATGTTTGAATTCTAATCTGGTAAATATGTTTAGTGGCGGCATAGGGTTAAATAGTTTTAATTTGGGTTTTCAGCTTGTTAACGCTGTTCTTGTTACTTTTTCCTCTCTGCCCGGACTGAAGCTTGGTATGTCGGGGAGTTTTGACACCAGATCTTCTTTTGCATCAGCAGGACCGCGAATTTCGGTTGCTAAAAAACGCAATTGTTCAATTCAGAGAGGCTGCTACTGTATAACCAAATGTATATAGTATCATATATGTTTACGACTAACAAATGTACAAAGTTGAAAACGTAAGGGAGTTCTCTAAGTTTCCACTATGCACCAAGTCAACATAGAACACATCTAATTTAACTTTGTTCCATTTTTATGGTTGCATTTTTATGAAATTGGAACGCGAGTTTAATATCTGAAAATGTGAATGTAGGTCCTTGGCATAAATGCTAAAATAAGTCAAAAACAATGAGTCACTGGATGGCATGGACAACAGTTTCAAAACGTCGATCTTTTACGTGTAAATATGTATGCAAAACATTGACCATTTACGAATGTAAAAACAAAACAAACACAACATTCTGATCACTGAATAGTGACCAGACAAGGTTTTTAACGTCAAACATACCCGCAGTGCTTTCGTCCTTCATAAGATCTTCAAGCTCTTTTTCCAAGTCTTCCATATAATCTTCTGCTACGCCAGACGACGCTGCAATTGATTTGGAACCTGGAACACGTTATATTTAGTATTTGCTGCATTTACTGCCTAAACTAACAACTCGGCATTGAACAAGTTATTTCATAGTACCTTCGCTTATTGTGCGATCAATTTCAGCTGTTTCGTCCATTACCTAAAAAAAATAGGCAGCCATAAGTGATAAGAATAATTAGTCTGCAAAGCAAGCGTTTTATTTGAAATGCGCTCTAAGACAATTAGAACTAATGCTTTGATAAAACCAAATAACAATGTTGCCGAAACTTTATTTCCTATAGCCATGTCTGAAAAGGTAAGCAAATCATGAAGGTGGGAAACCATGAACGCAGGAAACATTGTTTCCGCATTTAGGAAACAACTTTGCTTTCTGAAACAATGTTTTCATGGGCAGGCAAACAGGGGGAAACTTTCATGGAAACTTTCAAATGTTTCTGCAACAATGATTACTAAGATTGATACAGTACATCATTGAAGTTTATCGTGATAAATACATACATCTTCAACTTCACCCATTATTTTCTCCACATTATCGATTGTTAAACCAGATTCTTGCGAAATTGTTTTAAACACTTGTGCTCCGGCTTTTAGCGCTTCTATAACCTAAATAATAAATGACAATAATACAATTTTTTACCCAATAAGCAGTAATGCGCCCTGATGTGTTCCCGGTTCAAAAATATGTTTAAGGTTACAGAACACCTTTGAGTGTTAATTTTGCCTAAAATTTTTTTATTGGTTTCGATGAAGGCATTAGACTAGTTCTAGTCAGGTAATTACTGATTTTCAAATGAGTTGTGCTCCTGCGGGTTTTAACCAATTTTTTTCAAATTTTCACAGGACATAGCTAAATACGTCAGCTTCAAAATTGTGTTCGGCTTTTTTTAAATTTTGGATATTTTAAAAATAAAGAGCAATTCTCTCGAACAATTCAGAAATATATTGCAGTCGTCAAAGAAATCGCCATATCAGCGGAATGACGAAATAAACAAAAATTTCTGAACACAATTTTTTAGAACAACTATTTTACTGTATAAAAATGATATTTTCATAAATATAACTTAAAACCAGCAGGAGCATAACTCAAAAGCGTAAAGGTACCGCGACTTAAGATTTACCTGAATAATTCCTACATTATTTTATTGTTTGTTAATTTTACAACTTTATCATATTTTACATGCACTGGAGAACATTTGGTGAAAATTTGATGAAAATCGGACTGATATTGAGCGCGCAGTAGCGATTTTCCGCAAAACGCCAAAAAGGGTGTCCTGTAACCTTAACTGTGAAGGGAAGACTTGTGCTGACTCATACCCAGTCCTTTAATGAGGATTGGTGCATGATGCAAATGATGAGGCTAGAATTTCAGGCGTTCCATCTACATGTATTCATAATGTATAATTTATAGCTTTGACAACTGGGTACGAGTCAAAAAGCTACGTTAAGGGCACCTTTTACATTTGGGGGGGGGGGAGAGCATTTGCCCCATTCCTATGCCACTGGTATGACTTGACAATGCTTTTCACACTGACTCTCATCCAGAGATTGTGCTGGACCAAAGAGTTTGTGGAACTCACATTCACATCTGAATGGGCATCCTGTATTCGGCGAAGTATATCTTGTGTATTCAACAATAACGATTCCTTTTTATCCAGTGTTTTTGACATCATGTGTTTCTGACTTAATATCTTCTTCGCCTGAAAAACAAATTCAACAATACTTTAACTCAAGTTTATATGGATGTCATGAAGCCAAACTAGGAGACATTTATGCAAAAACATCTGACAACTATTTCCTCGATTGCTTTTCTGAAACAAAATTTGTTTCTCACATTAAACAGAAATATTTCCCAACAACTTTAGATGTCAGTTTTAGACGTAGAAGTTTTTGTTGTGGAAACAGTGTTTCCTACTTCGACCACCTTCGGGAAACATGGCTAGCAAATGAAGTTTCTGGGAAACATGTTTACTAGTTTGGCCAGGGTGTAAACTATTATGCTGAACTTCAACCCTTTGTTGTTAAGAAGAGTAGAAAACAGAGTCAGTATTAACCTTATTTCTAAGTCCTTGTTTAACTGATGCCACAACAATGCCCTGTAACCTGAAATGTTGAAGAAAATTAACATGGCAGTTTCAGACAGACAAAGAATAAGTTTATATACAGTAATGTTGATGGTTGAGTACCACTTACTCATCGACATCGTTTTGCAATTTTCTTATTTGCAGCTGAATTGTTGCTTCGGCTTTCTTTAGTCTAAAGAGATATGTTTTGAGCAATTATCGATGAATGGGTATAATAAATAAGGATTAGCAATTCCACTAGTGAATAAATGGGTGACACTTTGCAATATCATACTACATTCAACCAGCAGTTATCAGAGAGAGAGAGAAGACTTTTGCTTGTTCCTATTGACCGCCACCTGTTGTTTCGTTGACTGAAACGAATATGAGTAATATAATGAAACTATGAAGCTAACCGTAGGTCGTGATAATAACTATGTAGCCTCTTTTCATGCTTATGGCTCTTTCTCACTGGAAGTGGTCTGCACTGATGTATTAGCAACCTATGGATAAGTATAAATTGATTGTAAGGTATTTTTCACCTCAAAATATTCACATCTGTTTCTGAAATTGCGACCACTTTGCTTTCGTTTTTATTAGCAAACTTGAACACCTATGAAAATAAAACTTGGTAATTCAAACCATTACTTTTTAATTGTACATGTGCAATATAGCATGTATGACTATACCTTCTCTCCGTTTTCTAAGAGATGAACTGAAACCAATCTCTCTTTTCTCAACTGACAAATAACAATCTCAAATTCTTGCTGAGATAATTCAACATTGCTTGCTTTCAGCCTGGCTTTTAACACCTTCTCTGGCACAATATTGTCAGTTATTGAATGTTTAACTGACTGATAATGACAAGATAGCACTTTCTCAGCCTTTTTCTGAAATAATAGGTGTGACAAAATTTTGCATACTGTTATATTTGAGAAATGAAGTGCTATTGGATTTTGGCATAATTATAGATACTTGTATAGAATATCATTGCCACTTATAATTACTGCCAATTCTGTGAAACCTAAAACTACCTAACAATGATATGGTGTATATGATTCATGTAAGGAAAGTTAGATCTATTCTAGCAGCTTTCTAGTTTACCATATTGATTTACCCATTTATTACATGCTCATGAAAACCTGTGGTGGCCTAATTTGTGCATGCATTTTTACTCATTTCCTCTATGTTGGCAAACATACTTCTGTTCCCCAAGGGCTAAGGAAAAATTCTTCTAGACCAATTAGATATTCACTCCATTGATTTTATGATTTTATAATGAATGTGCAATGATTTCTGAATGTTTTCAAAAGAGACTAATTTTGATAAACTTTGAGTCTTCAACTAAATATACTCAGGCCTGACTGGAAAATTTGAAAATTGTGTGGCTGAGATTTCGAAAATTTAATAGTAAATATATAGAAATCATCAAAATTGCACATCTCGGGTGCACAGTACAAACTTTCCACACTGGTATTAAGGGGCAAAACTTGGGGGGGGGGGGGTGACACCCCCTCTCAGTCTCTATCTCGTCGGGTATATTCATACAATTTGGTCGGGCAAATTTTGAAAATATTTGAGTGTCTCGGATTGGAAAGTAATAGTTGTAGGAAAAATTTTGATAAGTTTAGGAAAATATTTACTGAAAATTTTTACAAATAATAAATCCAGCGTTTTCCACCCTAAAACTAATCCGTAATCCCTGCAATCCTAAAACTAATCCTAACCCATCCTTATGATCTCACTAATTTCAGACAAATTCATTCCCTATTTTAATAAGCTTCGTACTTTCACAGAGGAAAGAAGTACAAGCGAGACTTCGATTTCATTATTTTGCCAAACTTTTCCTACAGTCCACCACAGAGACTTTTTCGCCATTCCGTACGACCATTCACTCCAAGTATCATAAACAGAGTCTAAAAAGTCACTCGTGCGAACAATCTCTCCGCTATTTAACATTTCTTTTAGTACTGTACTTAGACCGAGTGGCGTCACTCCTCTTCTGCAAAACCTTGATTTCAAAACGTTTATATCAAAGCATAGTTCATCAAGTGAGTCACAACTTTCAACAATGGCACTTGTCCAAAACTGAAGTTTGCTGTCCCAATGTTTAGGGTTGACATTTCTGTTCTCAGGAAAGGCAGAAAACATAAAATTCATGCGGTTGTCGTCTTGCCATTCTTCTGGAAAGTACGCCATCTTGAATTATTTTTGTATAATGTTTCCACTTTTATAATTACCAATTCCTGTCTTGTTGCTGGAATTTTATACTTAAAAAAATCCAATACTGTGAATTCTGTGACTGAGTATTCAGTAGTACCATGGATTGTAAAATAACATGTTCTTTTACAATCCATGGTAGTACGAATAAAACAAGACACAAAGAATAAATTTCTTTATCTGATTTGAATTGTGTTTTAATTTATTATCGAAGAATATTGAGTACTGATATCATGCCTCAATTTTGAGCTTTAGCAGAGTTTTTCTATTATTAAGAAGAAAAGGCCAGTTCAGTGGTGCCCAGTCTCTAGAAAACTCGGCAGAGTTTTGAACAGAAATTCAAAATGGCGTCAAACAGAGGAGTGATCGAGTTTTTGCGAAAGAGAATCTCGAAGAGAATAACCTTTCTTAAATTCAAATAAATTGGTTTAGTGGGTGAAAGTTATGCACAATGACCAATAGTGTTGAATTGGTTTTGTTTTATGGTCCTCCGTTTATTGTAAGCATCTTTTATTAAAGTAATTTATGCTACATTAATTTATTGATTTTTATTATATAGTAGAGAGTGAGAAACTGAAAAATACACAGTGAGATATTTTCCATATCTTCACTAGTGAAGATATCGATCACGTGACTTTTTCCAATTTGCTTTTGAGCGTGAAATTTCACAATTCTTTACTTAGGACTTTATAATAAACAGAACATTACACGGTGGCTTGAATATACATGACTTTTATCTTCTCATAAAATATTGTTTTCACCACTCGAAGATAAAAATCATATCTTCGTGCTGCCATGTAATATCCTCTATATATCTTTGTTTTTTATATATCTATATACTTTTAAAACTACAGTACTTACTTGCAATAAATGTATAAATCTTAATTCAAAATCTACAGGGGAAAACCTTGCACTACTTCAACCATTATTCAAAGACCCATACCCGAATATCAGCCTCTGAAATCTTTAAAGAAGACAAATGTTCAAATTTGAGGCTGGTCATTCTGAAAGTCATTGGATTACTTAACGAGGTAAAACAAAATACAGAATAGCATATGATATATGTAGTTACTTTCTGCAAAGATTTGGTATAATTTAACCATTTCCTTATCTTGAAAATATTATGAATTCTGGCAGGGTAAGAATGTTGTGATTGATGATGAAAACTGGTATATTGCAACAAGACAATCTTACATAAGTCTTGTGAAGAAAAAGGTAAAATGATCTGACTATCTGAAAGATATGTTTCTACATTTTGAGCAAAGTTCCTTCATCAGGAAGCTAGTGGCATCAATGGAAAAGTGCTCAACTTTTAATTAGGTATCTGACACTCAAGTTGAGGCTTTTAAAAACAATCCTACAGACCCTTCAACTTCCCAGTGATATTTTAAGCCCAGCTGATATACCATCTAATAGCCTTATTTTCTGTGAGATGTGTACAAAGTTTTAAATTAAACTAGGACTTTTCTAAATTCTCTAATGTGTACTAGGAACAAATTCGAGTGAGAGACGTCCAGTTAGGTTTCATCTCTTAATTCCTGTCCATGCATTCTGCATCTAAACCTTATTGCTTTAACACATTAAACTGGGATGTGCTCAAATGCCCCTGATTATATTATTTTACTCTGTCTGTCACCAAACAATTTTACCCATGGAGAGGAGACCTTTCTTGCATTAATGGTTAAAATGTTTAGGATATTCTATATTATATATATACTTTACAGTTCCGCATTCATTTCCTCTGGGCTTTTTTTCCTTGATTTTAGAGTAATTCTTGAGTTTTGCTTTGTGTTCCTAGGTCCCCATTTGCACCTTTACAATCGTTCAGTTCTTAACAGACATTACTTCAGGATATCAACAATGTCTTTGGGCCAGAGAGTGGGCCCTTGTTGAACAAACTTTACTGGAAAATAAAGATTATAACTCCACTTTGCTGACTGAATCTGTTGAAAAACTTGATTGTTGGTTTGCAAGAAAAAGAAGTGAATTAAATCCACCAGGTTTATTTAACACAAATTTTACGTTTTTGTAATATATACATTACAGTATATGATACTAAAATACTGTAATTATTCAATATGTTACTCCACCATTCAGTGGCGTGCTGGCAGGGGGGGCCGGGGGGCCACGGCCCCCCCAGCTGGCAATTTTTGGGGGGCGCGAAAATGAAAAGGGGGCGCCGTTCCCGCGCCGAATTTTGAAAGTAGGTGGGAAGAAACGCATTTGAAAAAATATAGTTACTAATTCCGCCAAGGAAAGATGTGTTTATAGACTTATAAACAGACTAATCACATAGGCGACAAAGTGAGTATATTAAATTGCAGACTATTTTGTCTAACCGTATTTGCTACCTCGCAACTCACACGAAATCACTCGTTCATATAGAAACATGATCAGTGATCACACGCAATGTCTCATTACCAGAATATTGACCAGACTTCGAAGCGATCACGGGAATTATGCCCTTTTTTGCTGGTATTATAACCCTTATATTATGCCCTTTATTATGCTTCACGAATCACGAGAGCGGCGCAAATTAGATAGTTGAAGTTATGATAATGTAAAGTTGTGTACGCAATTTAGTTGTTTGCGCAAGAAACATTATGAGTAATGTAAGTAATGAGATAATGATGAAACACGCCCTTTTGGCAGCCAGGCAAGGAAACCTTAAAATGCATATGCGTGGGGTTCGTGTGTTATTGTATAAAATAGCTGTAAATTGTAAATGTATTCAGATCAGTAGAGAATAGAATTGGAATTAGATTAATTGCTGGAAGTAGTTAGCATTGCCCAATTTAAGTGCTACTACTAAATTCTAACCAATTTTCAAATTTCGACACGTTGTAATGCCGTTTCCTGACCATCAGATTTCTGTCAAATCTTACCCCAAAGTCCAGGAAATTGCATTTCAGAGACTCTAAATTCAAAAATTTTCCTGGGGGGCATGCCCCCGGACCCCCCTAGACAAACCTCGCACCTGCGTCGCTCGGCTCGTGCCTTCGGCCATCGTTTAACAAGGGTAATATTATAGGGGCGCATATTAGTTGCCAGCCGACTGGCCTCCCCAGAAAAATAGTACCCAGCACGCCACTGCCACCATTCATATTAATTAAGCCAGTGAGTGGAAGTCAAATTTGTCTATTTTAGAACTAAAGATGTTGGGAACATTTTATGTCTTTTAGAACTTCCTGCAACTGCCGAAGGCTTTTCAATTGTGACAGTTAATCCGCAGCTGATATGTGGAACATCTTATAAAGTATATTATTTTGTATTTTCTTACTAATTTTTTCTCATATTAAACTTCCTGTGGTAATGTGATAATCAGGCCTCAAAATAAGTGCCGGTCACCGGTCACTGACCGGTAAACTTTCACAGTTTGACCGGGAAATATCGTTGCCTGGCGGACATGCGTGACCGGTAAATTTCTTAATAAAAAAGTACGTTCAAAAATGGAGCAGATTTTTTATTTCCAATTTTCCAAAGAAGTGTCCGTCTAGGATGCAGGCTAATAAGGCGAAGTGACGCATTTTGTCATTTTGTTTTCCGGGAGTTACGCGTTTTTCACACGTGCGACGGAAAAGTTTAAATCTTTTAAAATTTCATACAAGTGCAAATAATCAGAACAAATACACATTAAATCATACACAAAATTGAATGCTGTCCTTTCATAAATTTACTTATTTCATAAGTATAGGATATAAAGCGATTTCAACTTTTGAAAAACGCGTAACTGGAATGCAGCCTTAAAGCGTGCTCACAACTTAGCTAAACTACAGTTTGCCATTTGCGACTTATTAATATATTAATTTGCTAGTAAACAATGTTAATGTTATTAGTAATGATTACTAGACCTACTACAGCTTTGATAAACGCCGTACTTCTACTTTGTATACAAATACAGTAAAATACACGATTGTTTCTAAAGTTACGAGTCACGGCGAAAGATGAGGGGGAAAAGACGCTAAGGAGTGACAATGACCGGCATAAATTCCGCTGTGACCGGTAAATTTAGTGATCCACCAGTCATAATGACCGATATAACGTCCAGATTTATTTCGAGGCCTGGTGATAATTAGTTTTTTTTACCTCGGCAATGTTAGGAATGCGAAATTATATGTTTCAAATGTATTCTTGTCGAATTTAAACAAATCTGCATGCTGTTAATTATTGAGTACGCATTAAGTGCCATATTTCACGTAATATTAGTTTTTTATATATGTCTGCCAGTTTCAATTTAGTCATTTGTCTGTGTTTTCAAGTTTAATCTCCCAGCACTGTTCATACAATGGCAGTCAATATTGACTGACGCGCAAAATGAAAATCTCAATTGCAAATCAACAGCACCAGATGTGCTCAACAAGTGGTTGGAAAAGAATCCTTCAGGAAGAATCCTTATAATTGGACCAAAGACAAAAAATGATAAAGGTGTGTGTTGGTTGTTTGTTAGGGCAATCTTACACCACATTAAGGCACAATCTGTAGTGAGTCACCGATAATAGGTATCAGCGTCGGCCCAAATTTTCCCTTATCGGAATCGGTAGAATTATCTTTATTTCCGATGTCTAAAACCGATTGTTGAGAAAATACACATTTTAAAAATTATATGCATTGCACGTTGATACACGTTGCGTTTTAACACAATATGTTAAATTAATGCGTGAAGCGTGCCATTTATTAACGGTTTTAACAATCTTTGGTTGCAGTGACATGTTACGTTGGAAATTATTGTTAAAAAATCGACATGAATAATGTCACCTTTAATTACTCGGTCGACTGATATTATGACGTCATTATACAATCGGCATCTGTCAGATTGCGGCATGAATAATCTGTAATTTCTGATTGTTGCACAATCTATCAATCACTAATGCAACCTCGTACCCAGGCTATTTTCTCTTATGCTCGACTGGGTACGAAGATGTTACTAATGTCACAATAACTGTGCGACTAATGCGCGCTTCCTGAAAGTACGTCATTTTTCGTCATTTTGGCTACAGAGCCTCGTTTTCATTATTGAAATGTTGGGCTTTATCCAACGTCACATACACGAAAGCGAGGCTTTATGGCCAAAGTGATATAATTTTACTTTCTGGACGGGTGTATTGTTCAATATGTAGAGTAACATCCTTATTCTCTGGATAAGCAAGTCTAGCTTGATGCAGATTTATGTTTACAATGAATTATGCAGTTCTCCCTATGTTAAGATATTGCTTAAAGTAATAAAAATATGATTTTGCTTATACTAGATATTATTGAAGAACAAACAAAGACGTTGTTACTGCTTTTATCTTCACAGGTTTGACCCAAAATTTATTTTTGCATTTGTTTTCGCAGGTTTCACCCGCAATTTATTTTACGGGCATAGCATTTGGTTAAAATTTAAATTTCACTTGTGATTCATCTTAAAGAAAACGTCATTATTTTTAAATAACCGTAAAACATGAATTATACTTGGTGTAAAGTTGTAAACACTCAGGGGGAGGCGATTAGTATGGACTACCTTTTGGCTTTTGCTTTCGTGACCCGAAATCTTGGGGTTTTTTGCCTTAAATTTCATGCCCTATATGACAATGACATACAGGTACAGCTTTGTTATACAGATATATCATTCAAGCAATTTGACTTTCAAAAATTATTCCTGGGGAGTTCCCCTTTCCTGGCCGCCACTAATGTCCGTTACTGTAAACAATGAACTCAAAGTTTTTGTAAATCCACACGATTTTGTATTAGAAATTCAAACTCATTGACGGTTCTGATGATGACATACATGCATGTGTATAGGTAATCATAATTAATTGTTGTTTTTATATGCTAGTTGACATGTCCATTGTACTTCACGTTTATTGATGAAAAACATCAATTGGATCACTACAGTCAATTACCTCAACCTGGTGTGTTGGCCTTTTTGCAGAAATTACACAGAGTTAATCTCTATCACAAGGTTAGCTTTCGAAATACATGCAAATGTGTACTTGTGCACAGTTTTTAAGCGGAACAGAATATTGTACTTTATGAATTACATTACATTACAAACATTTGTATAATGTCTCTTTACGATTAACATTCTGCAGAATACAATAATTTACTCACTAAAGATCCTAATTAACATTTATATTTCATTTCCCTTCAGGGAACAATTTATATGTATTCAAGCGATGAACATTACCGAGCGGCGAGTTCGGTTGGAATTAGGACAATCAAGGTACAAAATTTTGACACCTACTCCTTTTCCATACCTCAATCAGTCAATACTGAGACTGTGCGTTAATGTTACTGTCACGTTTTCATGCCATAAACGATATTTTTATAGAGGATATTATACGGCGGCGCGAAAACAACAACAACAACAACAGCAGCAACAACAACAACAACAACAACAACAACAACAACAACAACAACAACAACACCTTTATTTTTACACTCCTTAATTACAATAATAAATATTTACAGAGGTAATATATATATATATATATATATATATATATATATATATATATATATATATATATATATATATATATATATATATATATATATATATATATATAACATTCGTATTTAAATATATAACATATATATATATATATATATATATATATACGAGTAGGTTTGTGTATACGAAACGCAAAGAGTGCTCAATATCATAAAGATAGAGCAAATGTAGAATTTCGCTTACCTCAAAATTCCGCAACAGTCTGTTTCATCAGTAAAGAATCATCAGGCGGTATGATGGTACCGCCTGATGATTCTTTACTGATGAAACAGACTGTGGCGGAATTTTGAGGTAAGCGAAATTATATATATATATATATATATATATATATATATATATATATATATATATATATATATATATATATATATATATATATATTTATATATTATATATATATATAATATATATATATATATATATATTTTTTTTGAGAACAATGTCTCCTGATGATCGCAGTGATGCGTGAAACTCGGAGTAGAGACAAAAAAACGAAATGGTTTTCTTTCCAATATTTGTTTTTACAAGTGGTTTATAAAAGTTTTGGTTTTGCAAGAATGCACATCAGTTACAAATCTAAACCAGTTGTCAAAACTAGATGGCAACTGGTTTGTATGCCATAATTGAGCAAATTGAAGAGCATGAAGTTTGAATGCATTATCAACTGACAAAAAGTTTAGCAGATTCAGTAATGGCAGAGCACTTTCAGTGTTCTTACCATATACTTTGGCAAAAAACATTAGCCTAACTATTCTATTTTGTTTTGTTTGTAGTTTATTAAGATGTGAATAATATGTATTACCCCATGCTAAAATTGCATAGGATATATAACTTTATGGGATATGACTTTTAGGATATGTAAAATATTGTTTTTAACACGAGAAGATAAAAGTCATATATCTTCAAGCCACCGTGTAATGTTCTGTTTATTATATAGTCCCAAGCAAAAAATTGTATAAATACTAAAAGTTACGTGATCGATATCTGTACTAGTCAAGATATGGAAAATATCTCACTGTGTATTTTCAGTATCTCACTCTCTACTATATAATAAAGTACATTAAGTTTTCTCTATCTTATATTTTAGGCGGCAAAATTATTTGATCATCCTCACCTGGTGAGCTCAAGTAAATTTGTGTTATATTGCATTGCATTGTATTGTGTTTTATCGTATTGAATTATATGTAAGATGCCGTCTCACAAACACTTTCGTTCGTCCTACAGATCGATTCAGTCTACTGCGGGGAAACAATGTCAACATTGTCATTTCTGCAAAACATGCTACAAGTCACCTGCAGTACGTCATGTAAGGAAACACGAGAGTCTGTAGATGAAATCCCGTTCTTCTCTCGTGCACGAAAGAGTTCAACACCGCTTGTGTGGAAATATTGTCATGGGAAGGTGACAGGTGTCTGTTTTAAAGACAAGTTGGCTTTGGAAAGGTGAGTACCGGAAAGGCCAGATGGAGACTTTTTATTCGGAAGGCGACACTAATTTTGCGGGTTATTCGCGTCACAAGGAATCCCCCAACTTTTTTAGTTTTATACGGAGAGTTTTTTAGTGATTGACTCTTATCGGTTTATCGCTATACGAAATACCACTCCTATATTAGTCACCTTTCTTTTAAAAGGATGAAGCTTTAGTTATTTATACCATTCAGAAAATTACGGCCACATAACTTTTAGATTTAGCTGCCTGCTGGACATTGTCGGGGAGCTATTTTCGGGTGGTTGAAGAACGGTATAAGATTTCAAAACATATTCTCAAAAATCTCCGCATACTTTAGCAATAATTATTCACTGCCAGTTTTATGACTCTGTAATAAAAAATGGTGGACTACTTGATTTCGTGGGGAGCACTAGTTTCGAGAGGGGGTGTTGCTTAAAGAATTAACGGTAATTAAATGTAGAAACTTGACAGGCTCGTAATAATTATTTAAATTTTTTGCAGATATCAAACACATTACAAGCTAGCTGCACGAACCGCAAAACCTCCCGGTAAGATTAAACGAGGAACCTCAAGAACTGAATACGTTTCATCAACCTTACCCTCGTCTGAAAGAAGTTTACCGTCATCTGAGCAGTCTCTTCGAGCTTTGGTTGGGAATATCAATCTTCGTGAAGTAGCAGAAACACCTGGTCGTTATCATGGAGGATTTCAGTGCAGAGATAGTGTCTTTGATATGAATGTTGAAGTGCTGGAACAACGCTTAAAGATAACTTGCAAATGTAAGTGGAAGACCCAAACCTCTCTTTACAGATACCTCTCTATTACGGACAATTTTGTTCTTGTAGTGATTAAATTCTCATATGTTTTTAAGAAACAACCTGTATAATAGGAATACTCTCTAACAAAACTAAATCTCGGCCCCAGTTAGCAAATACATACACATACACATACAGTACACATAAGTTAAAGAGGCTCAAAATAACGTTCAGCGGTCAAATTCGTTCGACGTCGATCCAAGTGACCGGTCACATTTTGCTTCCTGGAACGAGATTTATTTTTCAGATGTATTGTGGACTCGTTAAATATAATGTTAATTTGTAAGGGTTTTCTTGGCTTGAATCGGAATGATTCCGCTCTGATTGCTCTCTCGAAGATGAAGAGACAATTGTTTTTCGAGGACACAAATTGAACCTAACTGTCACCGTGATCGGCCAATCATGAAACGTTATTTTGTGTCTTGCTGCCTCTCTAATTTATCCTAGGGCTATTTTGGGGCTTTTTGCATTTACAGTGTTAGACCCCCGCGGTCTCGCCATTGGCTGTAATCGACTGAAATTTTGTAGGCACTGGCTCAAGTAGGCAGCCATACGATGTTCAAGTGATGTTGAGTGACTCATCGGGTAAGTCTATTGTAGGGAAAAAAATAAGATGGGTATATTCATTGAGAAGCTATACTCTCTTATGGAACACGCCCATTGTTTCTTTTTAGATAAATAACTTTTATAAGCCCTCTCTAAGCTTTACCAAAATAATAATAATAATAATAATAATAATAATAATAATAATGATGATGATGATAATAATAATAATAATGGAAACTTTATTTATTGATTATTAGGATATATACAACTACAATGATAAACCTCGCTTTACAGGTAGTTTATCAATGTCTACTTGAATTGATACTATATATTTATTGTACAATAATTATTTTAAGAAGGATTATATTAACATTAATTTTGGGTTATCCCACACCTTGTTTCGTTTACAAATTACATAATATGATGTTCGTATGCATATGTTCACGATTTGCTTTTTTATGTATTTACTATACTTGGCATCACATTTAAGGCTACTTAGCATGCCATCGAAATTTTCAGAAGATCGGCCAAAAACTCCGAGGGTACTCAAGGATAAATTGACGAACTTGACTTTATCATAATCTGCTTCCTGCTCAATGACATTGATTAGATCACGGTACTTTTGACGCTTACGATTGGCGTTAACTAGCAGATTGGATTCATAACCGACTGTAAGCTCGAGGATGTATAGACATCTGTTTTCAGTCACCAGCAGAAGGTCATGCAGGTCGTAAACGATCTCCCGTGATAACAGATGGATTCATAAAACCAGGAATGTCCGCGTAAAGTGTGGAATTTTTCACAGCAGTAAGAGTGGATGCGAGGAAATTTAAAACAGAATCGTGTCGCCATGTAAACCGGCCTTCGTCTAAATATGTCTTACATCCAGCAACCACATGGAGCAGCGTTTCAGGTGAGGAGCAGAAAGAGCAATCGGATGTTGATGATAGTCCCCATTTTGATAGGTTCTTTCGTGTTGGAAGTGTGTTATTGATATATCGGATGGTGAAGTTAAAAATGTTTTTCGGAAGTTTGCTCTGAACGGATGATCATAAAGAGTTGGATGTGGATGTGGAATGATTCATGATACTGGAAAAGAAAGAACCTTGCGAAATGAGGTGGTTTTGAAGTCTTTGTTCGTTTTCTTTTCTAACTGCCTTAAGTACGTCTTTTGTGTCTTTGTAAATGTCATACTGTATGTTCTTGTTCGTGCTCGTCACCGCCCATAGATTGTTAATATCTACGTTTGGTGAGTATTTTAAAGCTGATCGAGAGACAGTTTGACATTGGATAAATTTTGTCGAAGGGAGAATAATATTCAGACCAAATTTGTTTTGTGGAAGCAACACGTTGCTAAGGGTTGCAGAGACAGGAAGTTCCAGCCATTATAATAATAATAATAATAATACTAATAATAATAATAACATTTATATAACGCCTATACCAAAATGTTCTAAACGACCCCATCTCTCAAATATACATGAAGTAAATAAGCCCGCGGTACCTGACTATGTTTGAGGACTTAAACATATTCCTCAAATTATTTCTCTGTAGGATTACTTGAAGCCCACTGTTCGTGCCCAGATGTTGCTGGTAAGACCGGCAGATGTAAACATGTGATAGGCTTGCTCCTTAACTATAAAAATCACCAGACACCGAGTGCGGTAAGTGTTTTTGTTCTTATTTCTTTCTCAGTGAATTTCCACAAAACGGGTAGCCGCCATTTTGAATATTTCTGTTTTGTTATATTCACCTACAGGTGAATATAAATCAAATCATATTTATTTCCGTATCACTGGTATTAATGAGGGCCCTACAGGCTATAACAAAACAGAAATTTT
>CACRXK020000426.1:61263-82735 GCA_902702795.2 Paramuricea clavata | reverse complement strand
GGGATGCGTTGCATCACGCAGAATAATTTCCCCAAGAAAATTTTAAACGATTCACAAAATACACCACTTAAAGGTGATTGTGGGTTATTTTTTAGTAAATAAAATTTCGTCGCACATGGAAAAAAATTAGTTTACTTTGGAAATATTTTGAGAGAGGCTTCCTATGTATTCCAAAGAGAACTGCAATAAAAATCAAGAACCCGAACGATAATGTCTGAAACTCTACCTGTTGTATATTAAGATAGCAATTAACTTCGTGTGAGAATACTACAGCGCTGGGTTATTTTGTTTTGTCCCGAGAAGCTGTTGAAGTTAACCTAAATTATCGGCTCAAAATTAGCGAATTTAATTCGTAAAGTATTTTCTGCGATTTTCCCGAATAGGCTACTAAGCCGAATTTTACCAAACAAACTACAAAGTGGTGTTTGTTACATTAGGGCCTATATATAGTTAAAATATGAGCGGAATCGATTTATCAACCCTTGCCGCCCAATGTTCGATTTTTGCTGACAATCACTCTTAAAAAGTCTCTTCGACGCATAGTTTGTTTAATATTTTCTGTAATCCATGGCGCGTACTCGCTTCTAACTTTTTTTGTTCTTTCTGGTGCATGAAAATCTGCAACCGACAGAAATATTGTTTTCCAATTTTCCCACATAATATTTGGATCAAGCATTGTATCACAGAATACTTGATCATATAAGTATGTGGAAAGGTCTGATTTAAAGTTGTTTGAGTTGTAGTGTTTGAAATTTCTTGATTTAATCACTTTTGGCTCTTTACGGGGAACGGAAATTTTTCTCTGTATTTAGATTAAGTTGTGATCACTTATCCCCAGATGAATGACACCCGAGCCATTTATCAATTCCGGTTTATTGGTGAATGCTATAGATCTATTAAGGTTTTACTATTAGCTGTAATTCGCGTTGGTTCACTAATTAATTGTTGAAATTGGAATGTCTGTGCAATTCCAGCAAGCTTGTTTGTCTGAGCGTTAGCGCTGTTACTATCCAAGCGAGACCAATCGCAGTTGTAATCTCCAAGTAAAATTATTTCCTTGTTTTCAGAGTCCATTTGAGTAATTAAATCCTCGAATGCATTGAATATTTCAAATTTCAAGTGTAATTGTTTCGAGATTATCGTCAGTTAAATCGTCTCTTATTATGAAGTTTATTGAGGTTCTTATGTATATTGCGACTCCACCACCACGCCTATTCCTGTCTTTTCTTACTATATCATAACCATTAATTTTGATCTCTTGATTTGAGACAGACAGGTCAAGCATGCTTTCGTTAACGCTAATTATTTCAAATTGTTGTTTATAATTGTTGTTCAAATTGTTGTTTATGATAGTTGCTAATCATGATTGTATTTATATGATCCCTATCTACTTATCTACTAATTTTGCGTTGTGTGGACAACGGGGATTTCATTTCTTACTGTGTTGTCTGCAGTCCCTCCTTTCCTTTCTCGTGCCCGGAAATCTCGTGCCCGGAAATCTAAACCCGCGGAAAGGAGGGACCGCTCGCAGTCTATTTGGGGTTGGGATCAGTTTATCTTATAAATGGAAGCAAATTGGTATTTTTTAGAAGAATCGTCTATGTTTATGAACTTTTTAGCACCTAAAACGAGCCATATAATGGCATGAAAAATCAAGGACTATATAATTTATTTGCTATTATTAACCCATCATTATTTACGGTTGATTTTGATGATCATAGTTACAGTGGGCCTGGCTTGTCAGGTTGAGTTGCCCGTAGCCAGAGCGGCAGAGGGTACGCCTGAGCCGGCGTCTTGGTATATTATGGTTGATAGTTGCTAATCATGATTGTATTTATATGGTCCAGACCCCCTGTATCCTTAACTACTTATCTACTACACATTACACCCTCCAGGAAAGTTGCCATTTCCCAGGCCAGTGTGAACGCCTGAGCAGGCGTTTTGTTTAAATTAAGCAACGAGAAAGGACTTCGAACTATTGTTTCACAGTAGGAATCTTTCGTTGTATGTGCACGCCTGAGATGGCATCTTGCTTTTTACAAATGCTCATGCATGAGAGTGATATTCTACGTCAATTATGGCAGCACAGATGGCACAAACATTTGTTAAATGTTGTATCAACTTTGAAACAATATATACATTACAAAACTAATGCCACGAACTGGGTACGGAAAATCGCTACGAACTCTTTGCAAACTTCAGATAAAAAGATTATAATATGGCGTGCCAAACCGGACAATATTACTTTGTGGAATTATTGATACTAGTTCTTGTTAAATAATGTTTGTTACGTGTTTATAATACTTAGTTTGTTTGATATTAAATACTTGTATGATATATACAACTTTTGTTTTGAAATATACAACTTGTTCCAGTTTATATACAACTTGTTCGACTGATATACAACTTGTTCGACTGATATACAACTTGTTCGAAATATAGAACTTGTTCGAAATATACAACTTGTTCGAAATATACAACTTGTCTTGAAATATACCACTTGTCTTGAAATATACCACTTGTCTTGAAATATACAACTTGTCTTGAAATATACAACTTGTTTGAAATATACAACTTGTTCGGAATATACAACTTGTTCGAAATATACAACTTGTTCGAAATATATAACTTGTTCGAAATATACAACTTGTCTTGAAATATACAACTTGTCTTGAAATATACAACTTTTTCGAAATATACAACTTGTTCGAAATATACAACTTCAAAATAACACGACTTTTACAAGTATCGGTGGATAAGTGAGGGATAATTGGGTAAATTAGGTGTTTTGGATAGTTCCTCGGGTAGAGGAGAACTGATCACGTGATCGGCTGGTTGTGTTGTTTGTGGCGTCAGATATAACCCAATCCCTATCTCTAAGCCTAATCCTTAATCTAACCCTAACCCTTATCCTAACCCTAACCCCAACACTAATCACTATAACTAACTGATGACGTAATCTGTGATGCAAATTCTTCTACCCGAGGAAGTACCCAATGTTTTTCCTAGCTCTGGTCGTCTAGTTCGTCCATGAGTACGTCATATTAGAGCACAGGTCAAAGCGTTCGTTTGTGTCAGAATCGTCGATGTTAAGTTTCATTAGGTTGGTGATGTAGGTGAAGTGTTCGCAAGTGTTGATGTGTTTGTAAATCTCAGATTTGTCAATTGTAGCATGTTCATTGAGTCTTGTGTGAAGGCATCTGTCGGTCTTTCCTATGTAAGATTTAGAACAGCCTGGACAGGAGAATTTGTAGACAATAGAACTCTGAAATTCCTTTGGTGTTTTGTCCTTACACGAAACAAAGCAGCTTGTTGTCATTGTGTGTTGTTGAAAAAATGTTGTCAAAAATCTTGTCTTTATTCGGAGTTACCATGAATCAAAAATGTTGTCTTTATTCGGAGTTACCGTTGTTGTGTATTTTATAAAAATGCTCAGTGGTTCCCGCAAGTAAAAATTAGAGAAGTAAACTAGTGAAGTTCCAAATATTAAATGGCCAACTGCCAAGATGTTAGCATTCATTGATCCAAACCCCCATGTCCCCAATAACATGCAAATTTGAATCAATTTACAGTGCAGTTGCAGTTACAGTGCATGCCAGTCTTAATATGAGTGAGCAATAGAACTTCTTGTGCTACATAATGGGTGACTTTAATTTGAATCTATTAAATTATCATAGCCACCAACGCACTGGTGAATTTCTCGATATTATGTACTCCAATATATTTTTCCCGTTAATTACTCGGCCTACTCGCATTACATCAAATACGTGATAGCGCGTGCGCGTGCACACGCACGCTCGGCGCTCCGTAAAATTATTTAAAATTTTGCATCAAAACTAAACGTTAAAGTTTCGACTTCATTGGAAAATAGTGCATAAGGATATTGTCTTGGGTATTATTAGATTGGCGTACGATTTTTGGTTGTCTACATTAAGAAAAAGCGTCAAATATCGCGGTTTTTGGTTTGAATCAGGCTATCAGCTGGAATCTCAAGTTTTGTCTCACGCAAACAAACGAACACGCGTCATCGCTCGCGCTATAACGGCTGCCAATTAGAAAAATCTCAATCAATATCGAAATTAATCAGAACAAATTTATATTAATTTCGCAGCGAAATGGTTGTTTTCAAACGTAAACCTAGTGGTGGTTCTTTAGACTCAGTGGTGGTTCGAAATTTCCGAAAATCGGTTGGAAAGTATTCGTGCACAATTTCCCTTTGGTTTTTCACTTTCACCATTTATTTATAATTATATTTATCCAGGATACCCATATCACTAATGTGTTTTTCAGTGGGGTCCTGCACCATCATATGGATATGCACAAAACTCGACATGCGCCGCTCGGACTCATTGAATTCAGCGTGTCTTGACGAGAGAATGATTAGAACGATCGACAATAATCGTTTCACGTTGTTGCCTGTTATGGTTTATCGTTATCACAAGATAAAGAAACGTGTTACTGCGCCGCTTCACTTTCCCCAATCCACCTGGAACAAGCACGGTTATTTATGTCTATCTCCACCTGACTTTGATCCTGACTTTGACATAACCATTCATATGGATGTCGAAATTAACCCTGGTCCTACCAAACATTCCTCGTTTCCAAGTCATGACCACCTTAAAAGCTTGTATCTAAACGCGAGAAGCTTGAAAGCTTTTGTACGTTCGAGTGAGGATCCATCCACTAAAGTGTGCAAGATTTCTCTGCTTCAAGACCTGGTCTATTCTGGGGACTATGATCTTGTCTGCATTTGTGAAACCTGGTTAAATAATACGGTGTTCAGTAGTGAATTGTTAACCGGGTATTCCATTTTTCGTAAAGACCGGACTGGTCAAACTGGTGGCGGAGTACTTGTAGCTGTTAAAAATGAATTCAAAGTATCACGACGTAAAGATCTTGAAAGGGAAAGAACAGAAATGGTGGTGGTTGAACTTGTCACTAATGGTAAACCATTATTATTGTACATTTTCTACCGTCCTCCAGGATCAACTTCAGAAATTCTTTTTCAACTGAACTCCTCTCTAAAGAGTACTCGCGAATCAAGCCGTTTAGTAGTGGTTGGCGATTTCAACATTCCTTCAGTGAATTGGTCAATAGACGAATCTGCACCCATTAACACAGGCGGACACGCGGCAGGAGAAAATTTGTGTGATGTGGTAGGGGATAACTTTCTGCATCAATTTATTAAAGGTCGTACACACATCAATGGAAACAAGCTTGATTTATTGTTATCTAACTGTCCAGAAATTGTCGAAAATGTTACCACTTTTACTCCTGGACAAGTGTTTCCAACTGATCACCATGCTGTTGAATTTTCAATTAAATTAAAATTTAAACGATGCGTTTAAAATTTAACTCACTGTGACAGTCGAAGATGTTACAAATTATCTCAATGCTCTGGACATCACGAAAGCAAGTGGGCCTGACGAAATCCCTGCTCGTCTCCTTAAAACTTGTAGCAATGAAATCGCGCCAAGCCTCTGCTCCCTCTTCAACCGATCGCTTGAAACAGCTCGTTTACCGTCGGAATGGAAAATGGCCAATATAACTTCAGTGCACAAAAAGGATTCCCTTGAACCAGCCATCAACTACAGACCTATCTCCCTGCTGTGCATAATAAACAAAGTTCTAGAACGTCTTGTTGGGAACGGTCTGCGTGCTCAGGTAAAACATCTGATCACAACCCTGCAACATGGTTTTCAACGCAACCGCTCGTGTGCCACCCAACTGCTTTCAGTCCTCCATGAAATTGGGAAGAATCTGGACCAAAATGTTCAAACTGATGTACTGTACTTAGACTTTGCGAAGGCTTTTGATACCGTAGACCACCAGATCCTTTTAAAAAAACTTAAACGTTTTGGTGTAGTAGACCGCATGCATGATTGGTTCAAAGATTATTTGCATCAACGATTCCAACGAGTTGTTGTAGACGGTGCAGTCTCCGACTGGGTACATGTTACTTCGGGCGTTCCGCAAGGAAGTATTTTGGGTCCTATGCTATTTGTAATATTCATAAACGATTTACCAGACGTTGTGCCAGATTGTATCTCTACAGGACTTTACGCAGATGACACCAAACTCTACAGGAACGTATCAACTATCGGTGACTGTAAGAAATTACAAGACGCTTTAACAGAACTTAGTTCTTGGAGTTATCAAAAGAACTTTAATGCATCAAAGTGCAAAGTTCTGTCCATAACACGCAAGGTCAATCCATTGCATTTTCAGTACCATATGGATTCTACCAAGTTACTTCGAGTAAACGAAGAAAAAGATCTCGGGGTGATCATTACCGAGAATTTGTCATGGGAATCACATCTTACCTGCATTTGTGCGAAAGCTAACAAATTACTCAGTCTATTAAAGCGAACATGTATTTCAATTATTGACAGTAGTGTTCGAAAGACTCTCTATTTGACGTTGGTTAGGTCCAAGTTAAGTTATGCGACTGAGGTTTGGTCTCCAGCAAGTTCCTTATTGAAACAAAAGGCTGAGAAGATTCAGAGACGTGCTACGAGATGGATCTTGCGCGTCAAAGCCGGTGAACTATCCTACAAAGACAGACTTCAGCAACTGGATACGCTCCCTCTTGCGTACGATCGCGAGGTCAAAGACTTAGTATTTTTTTTATAAGGCTGTGAACGGATATATTGACATTGATGTCTCAAATTTTGTTAACTTTGTCAATCATGGACGGACACGTAGAGCATTGAGATCCAAATACTTAGAAACTCCGTTGTGTAAAACTTGTACGTACAGTTCGTCGTATTTTAATCGTGTTGTCAAATTATGGAACAGTGTTTGTGTCTCGATTGATCCTTCCAGTTTTACATCGCCATCGTCTTTCAAACTATACCTCAAGATGAGGTATAAGAATATTCTGGAACTAGTATTTGATCCGGACATGACTTGCACCTGGTCACTTAAACGTGATTGTGGTTGTCACAAATAATAAACTAACTTAACTAATCAAATTAATGTGCATGCATTATATTAATATTTATTTATTAAGTAAATATGTTATACAGGGTGCCCCAGAGGGGACCAAAGCTGTTGAGATGGCGTGTTGCTTGGGAATTGAATTGCCTTAGCACTCTGCTGAACCTATAAATGCATAAAAGCTTGACAAAAGTAAATTTTACGAATAAAGAAACTGTTTAAGAAGTTGCTTTAAATTCCAAAGAGCAGATAATCATGAGCTTACAAAGATATTTTAATTTCTTCAATACTCATATTATATGCATCATGTCGATCATATTTACGTATCTTTGCGTTCAGTTGGTGCGGAGGCGTTCGGATTCTGGCAGTGCGTTGTTTCAGTGGTTTTGGTTTTTTTGGGACACCCTGTACAGTATACTGTGAATTAAAAGGTTTATGTTAGGAAGAGGAGGGGCACCATGCAATGGACTTTACATCCAGTTTGTGCCTTGTCCGTTTGAGTACAGCTCTTTAATTGTATGTTAGATGAATATTTGTTAAATTAATTTGTACTCAATAAAGTTTAACAAACAAACAAACAAACAAACAAAACGTTTCTGGTCGTTTTTCAAGATTAAGTCTAAGGTATCTAATATTCCGTTAAAAGTCTCGGTTAAGTCAGGTGAAAATCAAAGATCGTATTCCAACAACAACGTAGACATTGCGAATACTTTTAACGAATATTTCGCCTCAATTTTTACGCATGACAACAATAGTGACCACAATCTAGGAGAACACTTGGATCCAGAAATTGTTTTGGAAGACATAACACTGACTAACGACGAAGTAATAACCGTATTAACTAATCTAAATAACAATAAAGCTCATGGTTCAGACGGAATCCCAGCACGTTTGTTGACGGAAACATCATCCCAAATCGCTCCTTTACTCTGCGCTCTCTTCAACAAATCTTTACGTTGTGGTGTTTTTCCTGATGATTAGAAATTAGCGAATGTCGTACCAGTACACAAACGGGGTGAGAAATCCTATGTCGAGAACTACCGTCCAATCTCGTTGCTTTCCCTCATATCCAAAGTCCTCGAGCGTTGCGTTTTCCATAACATCCAACATCATGTTTTTCAACAAATCAACACTTACCGACGCGGTTTTGTTCCACGAAAGTCATGCGTAACGCAACTGATCGAAGTATTCGAACAGATAGGTCGGAAATTAGACAACGGTAAGCAGATAGACGTGATTTACCTGAACATGTCGAAGGCATTCGATAAAGTAATTATTACATTAGTTATCGTTGCTACAAACATTACAATGAAAGCAAATTTAAAGATGATGCAGGAAAATCAGATTGGACTTTCGTTGACTCGTTAAATGATATTAATGAAATTACGAATAAGTTTTGCGAAACATTCCATGAATCGGCCAATAAGCACGCCCCTATGAAAACCAAGAGAGTAAAATCTACCGTAAGAGCACCATGGATGATCTCTGAACTTCTTAACCTCATGCGAGAACGCGATTTTCATTTAAAACATGCCCAAAAGTATAATTCAGAATACCACTGGAATACCTACCGCGATCTTAAGAATTTCATAAACCAGCAAGTTAAGATATGTAAATCCAACTACTATCAACATCTGATCATTGACAACAGAGATAAACCTGCCGAACTTTGGAAAACAATTAATGAAGTCACTTCTCGCAATCCAACTAAAACCACTCCTTCCTGTATTATCAGTGAAAACGTCCCGGTAAACGACCCACGTTCCATCGCAACAATCATGAACGACTATTTCTCATCTATAGGATCCACGCTTGCGAACAAAATTAAAGATCTAATCAAACCTAAATCGGTTAAGACCACCGCTACATCACCCCATTCCTTTAATTTCAAAGAAGTTGATGAAATGTCTGTGTTGCAGGAACTGAGTAAATTAAGATCTAAAAAGCCACTGGTCTGGACGGAATTAGTGCTAAACTACTCGGAGATTCCGCCTATATAATCGCACCATATTTGATCAAAATTTTCAACTTCTCCTTATGCTGTGGCTCATTTCCCGACATCTGGAAGGTAACCATGTAACCATGATCAACAGTTCAATGTCCCAACCCAAGCCAGTAACTGTCGGAGTCCCTCAGGGAAGTATTCTTGGACCACTTCTCTTCCTTATTTATATTAATGATCTACCTGAATGCTTGACCCACTGCAAGTCGATACTTTATGCCGATGACACACTCCTTTATTACTCTGCAGAAAGTATTTCCGATCTACAGTCAAAACTCAACTCCGACCTACGATCCATTACCGGTTATCTTAACAACAACCTCCTTACACTCAATCATGACAAGACAAAGTTTATAATTTTCGCCGGTAGACAACGCCTAAGATCCATCTCCAACATCAACATCTCTATTTGCAATCGGACGATAAAACAAGAACAATCGTCGAAATATCTGGGCATCACAATTACCGAGAACCAATTAATGGGGAAAATCAACCAAAGGTTGGGATTGCTGCGCCGTGTAAAATCTTTTTTACCGCTGGATGCATGCAAGACAGATTTTCAATACTTCGACAATACTACCGCTATTTGACTATGCCGATATAATTTGGGGCGATAAAAACAATTCAGAACTTATGAACTCCCTGCAAACCTTGGAAAATAAAGCAGCTAAATTAATACTAGATCTCCCTACGATCTCCGTAAACTTGGTTCCAACCCGTTAGTTCCGCCCAAAACCCTTATTTTTTTACGTTTCCTTTTCCGCAACGCTGTTTACATAAAAAAAATATAAAGTTTATTCAATGACAACCAAATATTTGAATTACATAGACATACTACAATAGTCACTGATATATTCAAACTTTCTAGGGTTGACAGCGGACAAAGTAACATATAACCATAAATGGTAAATAGATTCAATCCACCTTTAATATCGCGATGAGTAATATGACCCTGCCACGTAAGCAAATTTGCCTGCTATTAAAAATATATACACGTGCGCGCTATATAAAAGGCAGAATATCATAAAAGAAAGGACAAATCCGATAACTTTTAGTATAGCAAGTAATCTAAGATATTGTCAGTGTCATCTAGCGAATGGAAATTATGTCTGGTCATATCGGTAGAAAAATATAAGCATATAATATCATTGTCACAGACATTAATTATTACAGTATTCTTATGCTTTACACGTATGTGACTAACAATGCCAGCAAAGTTATATAAGGGTGACTCAACAACAGTGTCGTTTTATGGCTTTTCAAAGGCTAACAAATCGAACGAAAGTAAGGGAATTATCTGGATGAAGTCATGCTGTCGGTGCGACAAGTTTGTACAGCTAGATATGCGCGTTTCATTTTATCGGTAAATACGGACTAAGAGCAGCAAATCATGATGAATCCACGACCCTGTACTTACTACAGCTAACTCAAATGAAGTCGTTCATTCAACATGGATTATCAAAGGCAAAAAATATACAGGAGATAGCAGGAAAACGCATAGGCAAGCTAAAAATCTGGACAAGACACTTTGACAACTCAGGTTACTGCCAGACACTGGGTAACTTGCGTCTATACCAAATTTAGTAACCAAATTGGCGAATTTCTTTCCTTTCCAGTTCAACTTAGCATTTACAAAAGCTAAAATCGATACCGATGTTCCGTTATCTTCATATACAGGGTGTATCAAAAAATAAAGGAATACCGAATGGTTTTCCGTGCAGGATTGCGTGATCCATGCACGCGGGATGTTGCGAGACTTTCGGAAAGCGTAAAAATACACGAGCCGTAGGCGAGTGTATTTTACGCTTTCCGAAAGTCGAGCAACATCCCAAGTGCATGGATCATGCTATCCTGCATGGGAAAACCATTTGGTAATTGTTTTATAAAATTACAGTGAAACGACGCTTAACTTGATTAAAATTACTGATGAAATGTGCAGTTCTCACAATATTCGTGAATTAACCAATCAGAGAATCGCTACTCTATGCTATTGAAAACAACAACATATGTGAACAGAATTTGATCGCAAATTCGCGAAAATATACAGCGAAAACACAGGGACTTTTTCGATAAGATACACGAAATTTGAAATGGAAAACCCGCTGAACAGAGAGCCAAAGTAATTTTGAAGATACTCGAGCTGAATATGTGAAGATTGCGAAGCGCTTGATCAACTTTGAAGCGAGAGATGTTGTACTTGGATGCCGTGGTCTGATGAATTTCAACGCTTACGCGTTGCTACTTGCTGAATAGCAATGTATCGACCAGAAATTTATTCATACAACTAAACCAACGTCTCAATAATTGGAAACTTACTTCAAAGTCGAAAGGTATCGTACAATGAAACTTTACAATGCGAGTATATTTGTAAAATTATGTGCAAGAATTTCTGTTCAGAATTTCCCGTGCAGGATTGTCTGATCCTGCACGGCTGTTGACCAATCAAATTGCGTGTTTTACTGCAGTTATTATATAAAGCGCAATCCTCGACTGAAATGTAAATTGCTAAACAAATAATAGACGAAAACGTTAAAGTTTACATTCATTTTAAAGCGTATAGCCATTCAGCTTTCTAACAGTGGGTTGTTTCTTAAATTTGACTCATTGGTTCGCGGGTAATAATACTTTACGTTATTGCGATTGGAGATTAAAAAAATTGAGATGGAATAACAAATCGTTCTCATGAAAATAACTGATTTTTTCATTAAAACAAAAAAATGTTGCATTTATTAAATGGATTGTAACAATAAGTATAATTACGGCTTTTCTTCCACTATTTTAACTCAGTTTGAAACTTCAAATGCGATATAATTTTGGCTTGGACCATCTAAGCTGACTGACATCAACTTGCTATAATTTCTGTTTACATTACATCGCAATTCGATGACACTCTGGCTCAGACACCAGAATGTTTTGACGATTTTTAGCATTCGTTTAGGATTTTCAAACAACCTGGTCTCTTTTAAAATACTTTTAATTTGTTCTTAGGTGGTTTTCCAGATGTAGTGACGACAACATTAAAGTTTAAAGAAGAAAATTCTAACATTTAAACCGACTAAACAATAACATAGTAAACTTGCATAATTAAACAGTAACTGAAAATGATAGGTTTTACTAAATCTTTTCCTGTGCAATTATTACTAGCATTGGAGACAAGGATAATAGTTTGTTTGAAAGAGAAAAGAACAGGCTTTGAAGTAAGCCTAAAAGCGTTTAACTAGAAATAGTATTTCGAAAGTTATTAAGCACAAAAATGAATTGCGTTTATTTTGATACACCCTGTATACATTCTGTTATATACACGCTTATATATTTTCCTGCCGATACGACCAGGCATTATTATCATTGGACTGACAACATCTAAAAATACTTCCCATACAAAAAATGATCAGATTCGTCCTTTCCTGTATGTTTATTTCCCTTTTTAGGTCACGCACGTGTATATCTTTACTAGCATGCCGCAAAAGATGTCCGAAAATATGCAAATTTGCTTACGTGGCAGTGTGATATTACTCATCGCAGTAAAGGTGGATTGCGGTTCCTGCCGGATCTTTTCCAGATCCGGTTCCGCCCGGAACTTAAAATCCAGCGCACCTCTAGCCAGGTCTCAGTAGATGATCAGTACCACCGAGAGCGGGGGCATTTTGGCCCGAGCCCCAGCTAAAGGGCCCCTAGAGTGACGAACCCTAAATTTTATTGATCCAAATTTTAAACGAGAATATATATGTCCTAGCTGCGTAGTATGTTTATGTAATTCAAATATTTGGTCGTCATTGAATAAGGTTGCGCGGGGCCCGGGGCAAACCATTCCCAGTGAACCTATGACGTCATAATTGTAAAACAGGGAAAGCGGTGTTTTACAATATATTGCATATTATCGTATATGCAATATATTGTAAAACACCGCTTTCCCTGTTTTACAATTATGACGTCATAGGTTCACTGGGAATGGTTTGCCCCAGGCCCCGCGCAACCTTATTCAATGACGACCAAATATTTGAATTACATAAACATACTACAATCGTCATATATTGCAGTCTAGGGTTGACAGCGGACAAAGTAACATATAATCATAAACAGTTAAATAGACTCGATTGCGGTAATGGAGGTCGGCTATATTGCGAGTCTGCGAGTCTGCGAGTTGCGAGTTCCGAGTCTGCGAGTTGCGAGTCTGCGAGTTGCGAGTCTGCGAGTTTACGGTGTGGATTTATTGCCTCGAAAACGCTCACTTAAGTGTAATTTTGTGTGCTTTGACGAATTGATCTTATATTTTATACTTTGACAGACAGACTCGTTTCGCTTTTTCGAATTTCTCAAATTTTGGCGGGAAAATGACGTCATCGTTTTGGCGCCAATATTTTGTTTAAGTGTTAAGACTTCCTTTGTTAATTTTTCTAAAATAAGAGGCTATATTATCTTCTAAACCGAAACAATAATTGAATTATCTTAATTCAATCAAGAGTTATAGAGGATGGAATTTTCAGATTTGGGCTATTTTGGGCTATTTTAAGTAACAAAATGGCCGAAATCTGAACGTTCCATCCGTTATAACTCTTGATCGAATAAAGATAATTCGATTATATTTTCGGTTTTGAAGTTTACACAACATATAACTTTTGAAAAATTGACTAAGGAAGTCTTAACACTTAAACAAAATATTGGCGCCAAAAGGAAGACGTCATTTTCCCGCCAAAATTTAAAAATAATATTGGCGCCAAAAGGAAGACGTCATTTTCCCGCCAAAATTTAAAAATTCGAAAAAGTGAAACGAGAGCATTTCTTAGAATGAAAAGATCTGTCAAAGTATAAAATATAAGACCAGTCTGTCACAAAACATACAAAATTACACTTAAGTGAGCGTTTTCGACGCAATAAATCCCCACCGTAAACTCGCAGACTCGCAACTCGCAGACTCGCAACTCGCAGACTCGCAGACTCGCAGACTCGCAACTCGCAGACTCGCAACTCGCAGACTCGCAACTCGCAGACTCGCAACTCGCAAACTCGCAGACTCGCAACTCGCATATTAGACAAACTCGCGGTAATGCGGTTCCTGCCGGATTTTTTTCCAGATCCTGTTCTGCCCAGGACTTAGAATATTGGTTCCACTGCACCTCTACCCAGGTCTCAGAAGATGACCAGTGCCACTGAGAGCAGGGGCATTTTGGCCCGTGCCCCCAGCTCAAAAGAGCCCCTTAAAATTTTTGGATACAAGATTGAGCTGCGCGACAATGCTCGCAACTTTAATATTTTACTCACCAAGAGGGAACTCCTTTATTCTTAGACATACTGTACTCTAGCCATACGTCATGTGCCCTAATCGGCATTGCTGCATTGTATTTTGTGTACTAACATCAGACAATTTTACTGTTCAAGATAAGATTGTTAGGCAAAAATGACTTATAAATTAGGAGTATGTAATAAATATCATCTCAAATCCACAAACAAGGATTGGATCGAATATTACGACACCTCCTTTTTGGTCCCGGTTTTTAGCTTCGCCTCAGTCTAGAACAAGTCTGCCTAGACTAAAAATCTCAAATCTGACTTTGGTTCGTACAGATTTGTAGTGATATACGGTATACTATACGGAAAATATAATACCTTTTCTGAATATCAGCAAGGACCTTTTGCCTCTTATATTCTTTTGGATCTTCTCTAATTTTATCTCCAACTAAACCAGCTACAAACTGTATCGCCAAATGCCACTTGGGATCTTTAACATGTTCATCCAAAAATTGCACAACTTTGTCCATATCATCAACCACTTTTGATGCCGCAAGAAACTCCTGCAGTGTTAAATGTAGAAAGCAAAACAAGTTCCGTTCTTTGTGTGGTAATTGATAGAAGAAGCCACTATTGGCCAGGGCTCGGAATCCATCAGCCGTGGATTTCTCAAAAATTAATTTGTCTTGGCTAATTCCACTTATTGCAATTTCTTTCAGCTCCATCAATTCATTCTCTAGTTCTTTGGGAAAAGGGATGATGAGGTAATCACTCGGCCTTGGTTTTAATTTGTATTCTGGATGGTGTCGATATAGCAAGACTTTTACTGCTCTTTTGTACAGTTCAGTTATAGTTCCTATAATATTCCTGTTTAAACCCTCGTGAAGTTGTGACCAACTTTCATCATTTTCATTGCTTTCCTTTAAAGTTAAACAAACAATATAACTATTGACAGGTATATAACACAAGCTGCGCATTTCGGCTGATCCTTGAATTTGATTCCAAATCCAATTACTGGTACTTTCATTGTCACAAAATTTAAAAACATACTCCTTAATTTGATCCTCGAAAAAACCCAAGACCTCAACTGTTCTTTCAAAGTTTAGGTCACGGAAAACATGCTGTGCCGTGGGCCGTGACGTGGTCAATATTGTGACACCTCGTAGTAATTTACCATACAACAACATCTTAAAAATTAAAAACACTGGCATTTTCTTATTCAGGTCATTAATTGCCGTTGTCTTTTCACTCAAAAGCTTGCTGTCTACATTAAGCTCATCTAATCCATCAAAAATCAGCACGGTTTTGGTTGGATTTGACAATGCCGCTTTATATACAGTTTCAAAGTCGTCTGGTGACAATCCTTCACCATAGGCCAACATTTCTCGAAGAGTGACGTCGTTATTATTGTAGAATGTACGAAATTGAAGCAAGATTACAATTTTCTCATGCCAGAACTCGTCTTCTTTTTCTTTCCACTGATGTAAAAGCTTCCTTGTTAACATGGTCTTACCAATTCCTGGTCGCCCTATAACAAGGATAGCTCGCGGATACGCCTGCTTCTCCCCGTCCTTTGTTGGTTTAAATATATCAGCTGTGCTCGTAAGCTTAGTAACTGTCCTTGGCGTTCTGAGATGGCATTGGTAAATTTCGTGCCTTTTAAATTTCCTCGGGTAAGCGGTCATGTGTTCTCTCCCTTCTTGAATGACGACATTGACATATATATCTTCAAGAGGTCGCATGGAAATTTCAGGACCACCAAAATTATCCTTTAATCGAAATACCTCTTGATCATCAGGATTGAATCTCTCTCGAACTTTGTTCACCTCTTTTCTAATTCTTTTTCGCTTTCTCAACAAGTACACAGTACAAAATTCTTCGTCATTCATAAAATCCCTGTCGTTGAAGGCCAACCACGCCATGTAGCCAAGTTCCAAAAAGGACAATGTCACAAGACAAACATCCACTGTTGCAACGATATAGACCAAGGTTTTACTTTTTCCGCCGATGGGATTTGTACAGTCAATAATCGTTAAATTATTTCGTGAATTGAGGGTAACATTAAAATTGGATGTTCCTTTTCTTTGCATTTCAGGACTCAATGGACAGGCGAAATTCTTAGGAAAATGAGCTGGGTAAAATATCCATATAGTAAATACCAACAATGGAATTATACGAGCGACTAGCAAATGAACGACATAGATGGAAAATGTTGAAAAACGACCCAAACATTCACGAACATCACGCGGGTTCTGGCCGGGATTTGGTGAAGGCAGCATCTCTTGATTTTCATCGCCGTCATTATTGGAAGTTGTCGTTCTGGTCGGATAATCAAATTTCTCAACACGATGTTTCACCAAGTATGCATAGATAATACTCAAAGCAAAGACGATGCTAAAGTTTAAGATAAACATAGCATACATAGGTAGGATAAAGAGGAATTTCTCTTGATACTCGAGGGAACATTTTATGTTGATGTTCTCTATTAGAGATGCCTCCTTCGTCTTTGAAATGGTCTTGTCATAACAATGAAATGATGTGTCGAAGGCTAAAGAACCCGAGATGCTTATAACTACGACAGCAAACAACCCAAATAACGTGAGAAGAGCAACACCGTATGTATTGAAGCTCTTTTGAGGTAGATAGTCGATACACTTTTGCATCTTTAAAACCTATATGATAAATAAGGCTTGTTAAGCGTGTAGTACGTCGAATGCGACATTTTTTCATTTTGGTCAATGCATTGGATGTTCCTACTTTTTGAATGGGTTTTGGTAAGGTCTGCAACTAACATTGTACAGTTTTTCAATAATTTACCGAATGTTAAAGTATATATGAATGACGATTCAGAGACTCCAAGGATAGTGGAGAGGTGACGGGGGCCGGTTGTACGAAGGCCGCGGATGCCGATATTCGATAGACAATAAAAATATTTGGTTTCTTGAATGAGTGAAATTAGGTACAAGTTTTGCAAGCGGTAATTATAGAACATTTATAAACTCGGCAAGAGAGATGAAAAACTGCATAAAAAAAAAGAAATATGAATTAAACATTCGTTCGGTAGGCGAGCTTAGCCGAGCTATCTTGGTAAGCGAAATTTTATATAGAAGGGGAAATATGAAATACTATACTATACTAAACATTTTTTGAATATTTAATTATTCTTATCAATACACGGTTGACAAGTATGGAAATTACAAACGTACAGACTCTACCTATATGGAATGATTAAAATAATAATTAGATAACGTCGGAGTTTATACTATAAATACAAAGAATGAACTAACGTCCAGATGAAAAGCCTTCGCTTCAAATGTAGAAACCGAGCATGTTTCAAGCTGAAATCTCGGTATATTTCACTACAAGAGCAAAGTGATTCTCTATTGCTCGATTCAAATTAATCTGGATTTTCCCCCTCAATTTTATATCAAAACGTCCGTGAACACAGGAGGTTATTCGTATGTGTACAACCTGTTTCTTTGTCAGAAATGCTAAAATGCTGTGTCTTTGATCGTTCTTTTCTACACGATCTACTAGCACGGCTCTGCTAATAGGGCCATTGCATGCCAGTACAGTACATGTGTTGTAGTGATTGACCAATAATCGGTATCAGGCCGATTTTTGCCTTATCGGTAGACAATCGGAATCAGTAGAATTATCTATATTTCTGATTGTCTAAAACCGATTGTTGAGAAAATACGCACTTTAAAAATTATATGCATTGCATGTTAATACACGTTACGTTTTAACGCAATATGTTAAATTAATGCGTGAAGCGTGCCATTCAACGATTGTTGCTTGCAGTAACATGTTATGTTGGAAATTATCGTTAAAAAATCGACATAGATCACCTTTACTTGGTCAACTGATATTATGACGTCATTATAAAATCGGCATCGCAACCTCGTCCCCAGGGGCCTTCGTGCTGAGAAGGAGGTTGTCGGCATCGGTATCGTGTAGATTGTGGAATGAATAATCGGTAATTTCCGATTGTTGCACAATCAGTCAATTGATCACGAATGTGTTGTTTCATTTGAATTATATCGTGGTGGGGGAGGGGTGTTTATATAACATCAAGGGTTTAAAGACAATAATTTGATAATCTCAAATGATAACTTCTCTAAATGTTGGATAAATAAGTCAGAACATATGTTGCTTCGACTGAAAATAAAAATATAATCCCAATTGTTTATGAACAATTACTATAAACAGCATCATTTGCACGCCCCCCGGATTGTTTACTCTATCTATCTATCCCTTGAGCGGTGTCACTCATGCACTTGAATTTTAAGTCAGTGCATAGGTCACATGACCTCTGCACTAAAAACGAATTAGCTTCCGTTTTGTCTTGATGCATGTTGTTATTATTGCAAGAAAAGTGCTGCCTCAAACTTGATGCTCTCAAAAGATAAATCGGGGAAAAAACGTGGGTAAAAATTGGGCTATTTCGTGTATATAACGTCGTTAAGGAGTGCTCTTCACTGCTTAAGTATATGTTTCATCTTATCATGGTTTTTTAACTTATTTTCTTCACATAATTGCAAGAAAATACTGTATATATTTAATACAATAGCTATCTTTAGATTTTGGTGCCTGACAGTGGGTAAAATTTTCAAAAGAAACGCTGGATTAATTCAATAGTGTTTTCAATTATTTTCATCTCAGATAAATAAAAAACTCAAAATGAACATTACTAAAAAATATATAAACTACACACATTTCATGTTGTTCAATGTTCACACCAACCAATCCTCGTCGTTCATATGTGTCAGGGTTTAAAATAGTAGCCGGCTGTCGGCTATCGCTGGCATTTTCACAGCGCTAGTAGGTGATTTTAAATTAAAAAAGCAAGTATTTCCCATTATTGGTCTATGCAATGAACTTATAGGTCTGTAATGGAAAGATTCTGTCTTGACACAAAAGATCTCATTAAGCATTTTTTATTTTTGCAAGCAATGAATCAGGTGCAAGAATTGTAACTGTATGATGAAAATTAAGACCCAGAATACTACCACTAAGACAGCCAGTATGGCAGTAATTACGCAAGGGAAATTGATACCGCTGAAAAAACAATTTTTTCAAGCAATGTTCACACACCTCCTGGTCTTTAACAGCCTTAAACAGCCTTAAACAGTAATTTTTAATTTAAATTCTGTTTCTTTTTAGATTTTAAATGTTAAAATCATTAAATAGCCATGTTTTTGTTTACAATTTGGCATTTAAATTCCTCGCCATTCCATTTTTTTTGTGCACACGCAGACGTTTTCTGCGGTGTTCCCTGAATTTAGCCCTTTTGGACTTCAAAGTAGGACCTGCACCCCACTAAGCAACATGGCTCGCTCCACATCGTTTCGCTTGTTTAGGTCACACATTTATTTCCATAAGGTTGGCATTCCATTTTTTTAAAAACTGTATTGAGCCTTAACCATTTTGTCATTTTCTATTACATCCTCCATAGTGGTAGTTTCTCTTGCAGCCACTTAAGGCTCTTTTCCACTCATCGCAAAACCAACTCGCAAGCACGCTGCGAGTGATTGCATCTAATTAAAATAATCTTTCGAGCATTCTGATTGGATGAAAGTACTCACAGCGAGCTTGTGAGTTGCGATGAGTGGAAAAGAGTCTCTAATCATGGAAGCTGGGTTTTCATGCAGGCCCTGATTCTCCATTCATCATTTCTGTTTCAATATAATGTACGAGTCAAATCCAACCATGATAAGCCCCCCCCCCCTTCCCAGGAATTTGACTTTTGAAAAAATAATTGGTCAAATGCCCACCCAAACAGGCAGAAATCACAGTCAAATGCCCTGCTATAGGGGTAGTCCTGGTTCTGGAATTTTGCCCAAAATTGAATTGAACAAGTATTTCAAGATTAAAAAGAACGAAAAATAGGCCAGACAGTTCTTCTATTTGTTTAACCAGGCATATTGTATCATATATCTATGATTGATATTTGTAATTCAGAAGCAATTTTTAAACTATCGAAAAGACGTAAAATAGAAAACTCCTGAACACTAGAGCGTACACATATTTTTAGGGAAAACCGCTGAGCATGTTGTTGTCAAGTGGTCAAATGCCTGACGGGGCCGTCAAATGCCCGACCGGGCCGTCAAATTCCTGCCTATATGGAGGTAATGTTAAGTCAAATGCCCTAGGATTGCTCGAAGGGGTTAACGCAGTTGGATTTGACTCGTACATAAAGTGCATGCTGGGCTAAAATTACAGACCTCGCAGACTATGACTACTGTCATCACTACCCACGGAAGATAGTTTATACTTACTAAACAAAACCATATAAGTATCGTGACTCTTTCATGCTAGATACAGCTGTAGTCAACACAATTTTGCGTCTTGAAAACCTGCCAGATAAATATTAAATCTGAGTGACTGGCTAAATGCCTAAATATACCTGACTGGAAAGTTTGGAAATTGTGCGGGGAAGATTTCGAAAATTTAATGATAAATATATAGAAAGTGTCAAAATTGCGCGGAGAAGAACTTCCCTGCGCACAGGAAAGATTCCAGTCTGGTAAATGTACGATTGAAATTTTTAAGGCCTGACAATGTATTCGTATCACTTACTTGAATCGTTTCTTCAGACACGTTTTCTTCAAACGTTTTTGAGTAAAAAACACAAGTTTTTACAACATTTTCTTACAAAATTTCACATAGCGCAAGAACATTACGGTTATTCCCACTTATTCCTTTTGCGTCGCCATTTTGAATGCTTGATCAACCGTTACGACGACTTCCGATAACGCGCCGAACAATTTCTGGAGTCATAAATCCATAGAGATTATAAAATAATTTTATAATCTCTATGAAAAGGACAAAAGGTCGCCGTTTTTATATTCAATACAATATTTCACAACATTTAAATGGCTTTAAGGCTTACTTCCAGTTTAACTCGAGGATTTTACAAGCATATTCTTCAGCGCAGTAATCCAAGTTTAACACAAATGCAACATAGCACTAGATATTTGTCAGGAATGAGTGATCAGTTTAACCAAGCCAAGGAAAATGTGACCAAGTTAACACAGGATCCAGGAAATGAAGCTAAATTAAAGATGTACGCTCTCTTTAAACAGGTAATGATAGGATAGTTGGGGAAGAGAGTTGGGTACTGGGGTATGTTTGTGCACCAGTCAATCAGTCATTTAATTACCCCTGACCCGGGCGACCCCAACCCACCTTGTGGGTATACCCATAACCCATTGAACTCTAAGGGGATTGGAATAACTTGGCTGCCATATTTGAAACTTGTATGTTTGTGATGTTGTTTCTGAGTGGGGGGGGGGGGGGGGG
>CACRXK020000426.1:28890-61243 GCA_902702795.2 Paramuricea clavata | reverse complement strand
AGGGGTATACAAATCCACCGATCCGCCCAAATTTGAAGCAAAATCCGACAATGGTCTTGTCTAAATTCGAATCCGCTAAAAGCTCAACTATGAAGTCACAATCCAGGATCCAAACTAAATTGCAAACTAAATCCACAATCCACAATCCGAGCCAAAATATTACATCAATTCTGTGTAAAATATTCGCCAGATCCAAACAATTTTTTCTGTGAAATCTGATGATCCGAAAACCTATTCACTTTGAGTGCGTGTGTCCACACCAGGTAAGCTGAAAAGTTTACTTGACTGTGGTGGGAATCAAACCTGCAACCTCTGGTTTGCTAGTCCAATGCTAGAGTAGGGTACTAAGATTACGTGAATTTTTTTGGCATGTTAAAACTTGTGCAGCAATATTTGGAATGGATCATTCCAGAAAACATCAATACCCCCCCCCCTCCCACAGAGGAAATTGTTAAACCCCCTATCCTCTTTGGATGTCCTTACTATTATCAGATACAAATATTTCCCCCCTCCCCCTCTGGACAGCAGAAATTTCTACTGTGGTGGTGGTGGGGGGAGTGAGGATCTGGAACGACCATGTTAACATGTGTTGATGTGTTAGTATGCCAGAAGGCTGAGGAGGTATGTAATGAGCTATAGTGAAAATCCATTCCAAAAAGTGAGGTCATGAAGCCGGCCAACAGATGTAATTTATTATAGATTATACTACAAATATCTAAAAAGTGAGGGGGACACATCCCTGCAGGATTGATGCCCTAGATAACGAGAGTGGTCAAAGATTTGGTATCAGCTAGTGTTGCATGCCAAGCAAAGATTTTATGAACAAATATTTTTGACACGGTGATCCATGTTAAATTTCCACCAATTGTTTAAATGGTGTGAAGGTGTCGGCCCAATATTGCATGAGTCATAACCTGAGTGCGAGTGATAGCTAGTAGCCATCCCAGGCTACCCCTTGGGTAAGTATGATAAACAGATGCGTTAATTTGTGAAATATATGACATATAATTTTGTTTGCAATATTTTAATTCTACTGGGTGGATTTTGCATGCAGAGCAGAATTTTTCTTTGTCTTTTCTAATTAGTTCCACCCGAGAAATCACAAGACAAAGAAACATTTCGCTCTGTGTGCAAAATTCCGCCTAGTGGAAAACCAGCTTTAGTAGCAAGTGTAAATTCCGTCGAAATTACTGCAGCCTAGCTGACAGTGTCCACTTTTTAAAGACAAAACCTCCTTCAAATTTCTGTTAAGGAATTTTCTTCTTTAATCAACAAGATACTGAATACTGATTATGGCAGTATAATTTTTACAGTATACTGTTATAAAAATTTTCTTATGGGACATCACTACTAACTTGCTCACATCCCGAAATTTTGTTCAAAGGAAAAAGACCTAGTTGTCCCAGGGTTGAATGATGCTAAAAGAAATGTCGGCATTACGTACTTTACTCTTTAGGGTTCTATTGGGCAGTGTAATGCCCCAAAACCTGGTGCTCTGGATTTTGTTGGAAAAGCAAAATGGAATGCGTGGAATGATTTGGGTAGTCTTACTCAGGTGTGTGTGCTGTTCTGAATTTGTAATTAGAATAATGCAGTAATGTGCTCTCTTCTTGACATGACTCTCCTCTTGACAAGCAAAATTGAGTAGCGTTAGGCGGAGTGGAATAATGAAGTAGGGTGTGTTGGGGAGCATTACATCTTAATGGGTTAACAAGAGACATTCATCAGAGAGGTTCAGATTTCACTACCTCTCACTGGGCAATACACACCTGATTGGTTAATCAGGCAGATTAAATGCATCTGATTGGTTAATCAGGCAGATTAAATGCATCTGATTGGTTAATCAGGCAGATTAAATGCATCTGATTGGAAGTCAAATCTGAACCTCTCTATTGGCAGATACCTTCAGTTGGTTAACATATAATATAACCATGCAAGCACAAATTATCTGTCATTAGACAGTTATATAACAAATTATAAAGGCATGTTGGAACCTAATGGTTAACAAGGGACATTGGCACACGCTGTGGTAAACCCTTTATGCTCAACACTAACCTGAAATTCAGGCCCTAATTTTAAATAGGCTATTAAAATATTATTATTATTTTTCCTATTTAAAATTAGGGCCTGAAATTCAGGTTAGCTCAAAACCCTCAACAACGACATCGTCTGGCATTAGAGTACTAATATGATAGAGGCAGCATTTTATGGTAATTCAGTATTAACAAGAGACATCAGCAGACAAGTAAAACCTCTGATATTAGACATGCTAAAAGAATTATCATGGTGCAAAGTGCATGCTTAAAACGTGTACAGCTAGTGCATTAGAGGTTAATTATTACCGTACTTTATGGTTGTGAAAATAGTTTCAAATAGTCATGATCTTTGTTTCCTTTTTCAGGAAGATGCTCAAAAACAGTATATAGCACTTGTAGAGTCTTTGCTAGGTAAACTTAGATGCAATTTCAATGATACTTTGCACATTTGTACATAAGACTTAAGAGATCAATCAGACATAATTTTGTTGGCTACTGTGTCTACTATCCAGTTGCTCAAACTTAGTTTAAAACCAGTAGTTGCTGCGGACGAACAAAGTAAAAATTCCAAGAAATGTTTTTGTTACTTTAATAATGTACTAATTTTTTAGCTCAAGAGCCGTCCAGTGTCAAAGCCGAGGAAGAGAACACCACAGATTCTGGTAGTTTTGAGCACATACTGGTCACACAAGATGGTGGACTAAAGACAATAACACTCAACAGACCCACGAAATATAATGCCTTAAACCACAAGGTGAATATTTGACAATATCAAATTTTACTTCAAATTGTGACAAGTTAACATGAACGTTTTTGGGCATACTTTCTTTTAGATGTATCGAGAATTAATTACCGCTCTCAAACAAGGTGGTCAAGACGACTCCGTTGTGACGTTAATTACTGGAGCAGGACAATATTTCTGCAGTGGCAACGATCTCAATAATTTCTTAAATATCCCTCCCGAAGGACCGGAAAAATTAGCTGCTGAAGGAAGGGAATTACTAAGGTTGGAAAATCAAGTTCAACACATCAACTTTGATGAGAACTGATGAGGTTTTGCTAGTTTGATCGCTAGCACTGTAATGTCTAGTCAACTTTTGTGCAACTCTTGTGCCGGAAATTAACCAGAAATTGGACAGAAAAACGGCCATGTCGTTGAGTATTCATCATGGGCTCAGTCAAAAATTTTCGCGCGCTTTTTGCTTTGCTGTACACCGACTTATTTACAACAAAATAAAGGAAGCCTCTCATATCGATTTTGTCCATGAGAAACGTCATATGTTCGTTTCTCTGGAGACCCCCCCCCCACACCCCCCTTAGAAACGATATTTTGTTCTTATAGTACCCATAAGGTAATTTTCCACTATTTTCTACGGTCGGCTATTGGCGATGCTTCTGCAAGGAATATGTCATCTTCTGCTGACATAACTTTTTTTCAGCCTCGTACCCAGGCGCAAATAACGTACTAAAAAACAGCAACACTACAGTTTTTTTTATAGATCAATGGCTGAGCGAGCGCGCGGGGGTGCTTGGGGAGTAATCCCGTCGTGTCCTGACCTAGCACCCCCGCGCGCTCGCTCTCTTAGCCACTGATCTATATAAAAACACTGTAGTGTTGCTATTTTTAGTACGTTATTTGCGCCTCGGTACGAGGCTGACTTTTTTTACTAATATATAATTTCCAACGTTTCTCAAAACAACTTTTTTTTGCATGAAATACGGATAATTTTGGCGCGTTTTTCTTGAAATTTGAGTGTTTTCAATGCAAGGAAGGCGTAATAATATAAATGTATACGTATAGACTGGTGTTTGTATCAAGTTGTTTTCTTTTTTATATTCTGCAAAGATGATTCCGAAATGTTAAGGCTTTCGAAAAAACTATCGAATTTTCCCATGATGTTTACAGAGAAACGTCACAGCTGCAACCCCAACACACGAACATATGACGTTTCTCGTGGAAAAATCGATATGTGAGGCTTCCCTAAGGCTCAACTTGAACAATCGATATGTGAGGCTTCCCTAAGGCTCAACTCAAGTTGAAAATATTTCTAATTGTTCTTCAGTCTCGCAAAATTGTTTTTGGTTCTTATGAACGAGCTTTCGTTGGTAGGGATGAAACTACCTCGTGTAAAATATAAGGAGAATTTCGACGTTTCGAGCGAAGGCCCTTCGTCATCCTTTCTTTTCCTCAAAATTCTACCGATAAATAAAAAACTTCGCCGACTATTTCGTGAAATAATGTTCAATGTAGTTCACTTCATTAATATTCAGACACGTACGCATGTACAATATACGCATGCTCATTGCGTGCCCGGCACTGGTGCCAAACGTTCAAAATGGTTCACAAAACATGTTGAGCACAGTGCCGTTGTTGAGTACTACGTCTAGAGGTAATGCCCTTTCTTGGGCACGGTGCCCGATTTCATTTGAAAGCATCATGTTCAAACTAGGCGCCAAAACAAGTGACGGGCACCAGTGCCGGGCACCCAGTCTGGACGCAGCTTAAGATGAGCTAGCTCATCTTGGGCGTCAATTTATGACCGCAATTTCTGATCATGTTGACGAGGGCAGAAAACACAAGCACACTGACTTCGGCCACGCTCATCTTTGTTAACCAGAGCTTTACAGCTTGCAATATGTATTCCCTTAAACCAGCTTTTTTTTACTATAGAGAATTTGTATCGACATTTATCGATTTTCCGAAACCAATAGTTGCTGCTGTTAATGGTCCTGCTGTAGGAATATCTGTCACTCTGCTGGGTTTACTGGATATGGTGTACGCCTCAGATAGAGCTACATTTCATACACCATTCATGACACTTGGCCAGAGTCCTGAGGCATGTTCGTCCTATCTATTTCCCAAGATTATGGGACATGCAAAGGTGAGGCACAGATCCCGACCCCCACTGGTCTAGCTGCGACAGTTACCCAGTTATATTTTTGAGATCAGTGATCTCAAGACTAGGCTGGGGCGGTTTTTCGGTATACCGAAAAATACCGTTTGTTTTTTTTGAAAAACCGGTTTTTCGGTTTTGCCAAAGTCCAAGCACCGAAAAACCGAAAAAAATAGAAAAAGACGAACAACCGGGAAAAAACGAGATATAAATGCTAATGTTTCAGCTGATCCTAGCTGAAAACTTGTTAATACGTTCTTTTAACATTGTCATCTTACTTGTATTTTTATACCTCTGTTGATCTTAAGCCGTCTAAAACTAAAATTCTTCACATAATAAAAACACGTGCTACACCATTTTATGTACATGTGTTATTTATAGATAAAAAAACGGTTTTTCGTTTTTTCCCGGTTTTTACCTGACGGTTTTCGGTTTCGGTTTTTTTCAAGAACGCCCCAGTCTACTCAAGACAAGCATTAATTAAGCACGGTAAATTATTTTCTAGGCTCACGAAGTTTTGCTTGCGGGCAGAAAACTAAACGCCGTTGAAGCTTCCAACTACGGTTTGGTTACAGAAGTATTTCCTCAAGCAGAATTTGAGACAGAAGTTAATAAACGGATGAAATATTTGGCTGGGTTACCTCCCAAGGTATATGTATACTGGGTCTCATTGTGGATCTCATTACTAGTAGACGTAAAGGCTGCATGGTTTGAACTATCAAAGTTTCTGTGATCACAGTAGGAATTTTGCATGGGTAAATTCTAAGTTTTGAAGGATTTGTAAGAAATGTTTGAGGTAACTGACTCAGTTATGACTTATGCTCTTTCTAATTTTGCTCGGGCGACTGCGCGAGTGCAATTTTCACAATATTTAGACCGTTCGAAATGAAAAAAGAGAGATGTTGCCATTCCCAAAACTATTCAAACAGCCATGGGCGTACGGGACCAGTCTTGTTTGGGGGGGGGGGGGCACAGTATATTTTGCCCGAACAGGCAAACTTAACATTTTACAGGTCACCAAAAAATTTTGTCGGGACAAACCAAAAAAAATTTTTCGGGACATACCAAAAAATTTTTTCGGGACATACCAAAAAAATCTTTCCGGACATACCCAAAAACTTGCCAGTAAACATACGAAAATTTTGCCGGACATAAAATTTTCCCTAACATCATGTAATTTCAGTTGCAACTATACAAAAAAATTTTCACTGCATATCATATTTTTCTGAAATTTTTATGTTTTGCCCGAATGTCGCATTGATTTTTGCCCGACCGCAGAAATTTTGCCCCCCCCCCGGGCCATACGCCCATGCAAACAGCTGCCCAACCTCGTACCCAGGACTAGTCGCGAATTGAAGTCTTCAATTCGCCCGCCTTCAATTCGCGACTAGTCCTGGGTACGAGGTTGACAGCTGCCATGAAATTTTGCATGAGCATATAGACTCTGGAATCTTAGGCTTAGCCATTTGTCCTGCTTTTTGATGGATGCATGTAACCATAGCCTGTCGAAGGGAAGATGGCTGTGAAACTCATTAGAATAACAATATAACTCATCTATGTTAGTCAACGTTTATTCATAAATCTCGTCGTTTCACCGTCACGTGTGTATTGTATTTTTACCAAATCCACCAATAGCAATCTCCAGTTTCCCTATTGTTCGAGTCACGGATAGGTGACTTTCTTAAAACATTGCTGTTGATTAGTTGAGCAAGAATACAATACATACGTGACGGTGAAGGACCAGATTTATGAATAAACGTTGACCAACATAGATAATGAGTTATATTGTTATTGTAATGAGTTTCACAGCCATCTTCCCTTCGATAGGCCATGATGTAACGTAAAATCCATAGATATCTTATATACACTAGATAGTGCATCTAATTATTCTGCAATTCAAAAATTGAAGCCGTGATTGCAGTCCCAGGTCGTTCCCATGAAATGAGAAGATTCGTATATTTCCTATTTCTTAAACACGGAACTTAAACATGACGGTAACCCTTTCCAAATACGTTTTTAAACTACTCAAATGATGAAAGTTATTGTTGTTTTTAAGCGTTTATTAGCAAGTGGGAACGACCAACATGGCCGCCATCTATTCAAATGGGGGTAACCGCTGGAATATTCTTGGCTTCAATTTTACTAAAAGGGATGCGCTATCTAGTGTATATAAGATATCTATGGTAAAATCTCGTTGAGTAATCAGAGCTTAATTTTGCTCGCGCGAAGTGCAATTTTCACATCAGTTATTTAGACCGTTCGAAATGAAAAAACCCAGAAATGTTGCCATTCCGAAACTGCTGCCAAGAAATTTAAATTGAAGTTAAATTTGATTGCCTATTATTTTATTGATATTTAATGTTACTTCTCTTATTTCCAGTCGCTGGCACTATCGAAACAGCTATGTCGTTCAGCAGAAAAGGAGAAACTCCATGATGTCAATAACAAGGAATGTGAACTTCTCGCTGAAAGATGGCTCTCAGAAGAATGCGCAGAAGCTGTTATGGCGTTTATGCAAAGAAAGGCAAAAATGTGAACGGGATCAGTAATCAACTAAAAAGTTAATACAATTTGCGATCTGTTGAGTTTTTACCACTCGCGCCAATTAGACTCTACATTATTACTAAATTATACCAACAGGGTTTACTTAATTTAAAGAAATTATACTGAAACGCGCTTTTTGTAATTCTTTGTTATAGTGATTTATTTAAGACGGCTACAGACGATATTACAATTCATATTGCATGTGCCTTAGCATATAGTCGTAGAAATTATAGATATAAAATGCGTATTGCTATCTTTTCTCAGTAAAATTTTGTCTCCAGAAAATGCCGGATTTATAAGGGTAATCTGGCTCTATTAGTTCTATGGTCTACGTACAACAAATTTTCTATGGCATGTTCCCTCCCCTCTCCCCCCAAAGATAGCTATATTCACTATTCCAACAATATATTGGCATATACAAGTGCAGAATGATCGCATACAGACAAACACAAAATTTGTTTGTACCGTTTGTCAATTTTTTCAAGTGTGTGAAGTGTTAAAGCCAGGCGTAGGAAAATAATTTGTTACTTAGTGTCACCATTGGCATTGTGACAGAACAAAAAAAAAATTGCCATTAATATTCCGGCATATGGCCAACTATACGGAACAAAGCGTAAATCCCACGAGCTGTCGATTCAGTCTAAATGGCCTAATATACAAATTTGGCTAACCGTTTGTTTATACCCAATTCACCCTTCCGGAAAGAACGCAGCCTTGGCTATAGAGCCTCGTTTCTGTGATATGATACATTTGGTTCAGAGTCCTTTATTTTGTTCAGATGGACACATTTATGCAACCATACAGTTATATCAGACAGTAAATATGAAAGCTTAGTTATTGTGTCTACATTGGCATCACCTTAGGTTGGAGCTTGACAACTGGACTCTGTAGCTTAAGCCTGCCGCACACGAGAGCTATCTGCTGAGCAAAAAGTTACTCGTGCCTGTTAGCTCAGCCGATAGCTCACCGTGTGCGCGTACATTTTACTGAGTTTTTTGCCTCATGCAACCTTTTCTCACGTATCAAACATGTTTGATCGGTGAGCTATCAGCTGAGCTAACAGGCACGAGTAACTTTTTGCTCAGCAGATAGCTCTCGTGTGCGGCAGGCTTTAGTTTGTTAGAGCGCTGCACCGGAATCCTCTCGGTCAGGCCTATTAAAAATGTGTATAATTTTACTTAAAAAGTTTCTATAAAACCTCTTAATGTAAACATTCAGTTCTATCGAAAGAGAACCTAGACTCTTTCTATGCAACCATCCAGCTGTGCTATAGAGATCAATAATAAAAACTTCAAAATATTTTTTAAAAATTAAAATGTGTGAAATTTGTTAATTTGTAACATGATCGCTATTGTTTTGTATTCCCATCAGTTTCACAAGTACATCAATGGTATAGGAAATGGTCAGTTTTCATGAAACTTACAGTTACTTCTGGTTTAATGACTCGATGATGCGGTAATCCAGATTTATCAAAACTGCAACGTGTGTAGCACAGAATTAGATATTTCATTATTTGTCAGGAATGAGTGATCAGTTCAACCAAGCCAAGAAAAATGTGTCCAAGTTGACGCAAGATCCGGGAAATGATGTTCAACTAAAAATGTATTCACTATATAAACAGGTAATGTGAGGTGTTTAATAGAGGAAGGTTAGGATGGAGAGTGAAGTAATAAAGGGTACACCCACAGGCTACAACTTTTGGGTCTAATGGGCTATTCCATTTAATATCCGTACACCCCCTGTCGAGGATACATGTTTTTTATGGTTATACCCCTGAAGAATTCCAAGCTCAAAACCTTTTACCCCTGAAGAATTCCAAAATTCCAAGCTCAAAACCCTTTACCCCTGAAGAATTCCAAGCTCAAAACCTTTTACCCCTGAAGAATTCCAAAATTCCAAGCTCAAACCCCTTTACCCCTGAAGAATTCCAAGCTCAAAACCTTTTACCCCAGAAGAATTCCAAGCTCAAAACCCTTTACCCCTGAAGAATTCCAAGCTCAAAACCCTTTACCCCTGAAAAATTCCAAGCTCAAAACCTTTTACCCCTGAAGAATTACAAGCTGAAAACCCTTTACCCCTGAAGAATTCCAAGCTCTGAAAAATTTCAAATCAAACCTCCTTACCCCTGAAGAATTCCAAGCTCAAAACCCTTTACCCCTGAAGAATTCCAAACTCAAAACCCTTTACCCCTGAAGAATTCCAACCTCAAAACACTTTACCCCTGAAGAATTCCAAGCTCAAAACACTTTACCCCTGAAGGATTCCAAGCTCAAAACCCTTTACCCCTGAAGAATTCCAGGGATCCTCGACAGGGGGGGTACGGATATTAAATGGAATAGCCCAATGTGAGAGTGGGATAAGGGGTATTAAATGATAGCTTGAAAGCCCACAGGGAGGTGGTATGCACTTGCCCAACCAATATCATATGGGCTCACAGTTTTGATGTTTCCCACATGTTTACTGGTGCATTTTTGAAATGGGTTCCAAGAAATATCTATATGCCCCCATGGTGAAAATGTCTGCTGTCTGAAGGGGAGGGGAGAGAAATTGTTTCTAAAAATAGTATATCTGGATATCTGGAGGGGGTGGGATTAACCTCCAATTTCTCCCATGGGGGAAGTATAGGTGTTTTCTGGAATGCAGACCTGCTATTTCAATATATGCTGTGAAGAAATGCAGTACCCTAAAGCATAGGCGTTAGAGACAGCAGGCAACTGCCAACTTTGAAAAACCATGGAATGCTTGGAAATTGACGCTCCGGTTATTTCATTATAATTCTGCATAAAAATTCGGGCAAACTTTAACTGCTCCCCCCTTCCCCGGAAAGGATCAGCCCCACATGCCTATGCCCTAAAGCATGGAGGTTCAGAAAAGTAAAGTGGTGGCAGATAATTTGGTGGGGTGTGGTACGGTACCAGACATCCCATATGCAACTAAAATAGATTGAGTACTGGACCCAGATAGGCCTTGTATCCCAAGGTTGTTGCCATTACATTTATAGGGTTCTGTTGGACCATGTAAGGCTGCAAAACCTGGTGCTCTGGATTGTTGGAAAGGCAAAGTGGAATGCATGGAATGAGATTTTTACATTTGAAAGAATTAACCCATTAAGTGGCAGCACTCTACCCTTGACAGAGTAAAATAATCCAGCATTAGACAGTAAACAAAAACACAAACATTACTTGATACAATGGAAGTCACTTCCAATATTTATTTACTTCCATTGTATCAAGTAATGTTTGTGTTGTTTTTTTTGTGTGTGTGTTTTTGTATTACCCAATGTCTGTACATTATTTAAGTATTGATTTATTTTGTGGCAAATAAAGAATCTAAAATAATAAAGTGGGGTGCATGACTACTAAAAGGGTTAACATGAACAATGCATAATGCATTGATAGATAGTCTGGGTAACGTTCCAATGAGATTGTCTGCCATTACACAGAGTAAAATAGTGAAGTAGGGCACACCAGGAGCACTGCGACTGGAAGGGTTAACACAACCAGCATTAGACAAACTAATATAATATAATTATGCCCGGTGCATAATAGGGCACATTGCAACCTGATGGTTAACAATGTCACTTGTCCTTTGACGACATTTTCCCTTGACTAGTAAAATCTCCAGATGTCACTTAAACAAGTAAATATGGTACAAACTAGAGTGCATTGTAGCAGGTTACTGTTACTTTATGTTTGTCAAAATAGTTTTAAATAGTCACCAACAATCATTGTTAACTTTACTTTTCATAGGAAGATGTTCAATACAGTATATAAAACTTGGGGAGTCTTTGCTGTGTAAAATTTGTATCCAAAATATATTCTGATACCCTGCACATTTTCTATAAATTACAGACCAGATCACTTGCAACACTGCTTAATTTAAGTAAAATGAATGCATTCCCTGAGCAAATTACGTTCACAACCCAAGAATTTAAATTTGAAACTTCAGTTCAGTGTCTCCAACATCAGGGCTGATCTAAAGTCGCAACATGGCTCCCGATGGTTGCAGAAACAAGGGCATACCAACTCGGTACACCACTGCACAGAGGTGCAAAGGTAAAGTTCCAAGAAATATTTCTTTGTTAACTTCAGGTACTAGCTCAAGAATTACCCAATAACAAAGTCAAGGAGGGCCATACCTCTGATTCTGGTGATTTTGAGTACATATTGGTCACACAAGATGGTGGACTAAAAACAGTAACACTCAACAGACCCACAAAATACAATGCAATAAACTCCAAGGTTAATAATTACTTAATCGTTTAAATTCCATTGTTGTTGTTGTTGTTGTTGTTGTTGTTGTTGTTGTTGTTGTTGCATGTTGTTATTGTTGCTGTTCGACCAATTCTATAAACAATTGTTTAAGGTCAAGATCAGAGGTTTATATAATTAATACAATGTTACTAATAATTATAGAACAAATGGCAGAATTGTCGAACTTTGAATCACTATATCTTTTCAGTGAATGGTGGTACTTCGAACAGACTTCAGTTTTAAGATTCCCACAGCATGTTCTTCCAAATAAATACACAAGATTCTGATTACCATTTACTTGTAGCTAATTTTTAAACTTTTGACGCCAAGTTTGTGACGTCATTTCCCCCCGCCAAAAATGTAAAATTCAAAAAAAAAACCCAAAAAACAATGTTCAAGGCTTCAAGCATAGACAAGCAACATTTGTATATATATTTGATGGAGTTTTTTGTATATAAATTAAACAAAACCCTGATAACAACACAAGTACATGCTATGTTTGTTTATCATCAGTTCAGGGAGACATTCAACCTTCTCACAGAATAGATAATACCTCGTTCCCATGAGGCTTGTCAAGATATGATGGTCTGTTTAATGTTGAATTGTACCTCACCGTACGCAAATCCTTAATGTCTCAACTTCATTAAATATTACCCATATGCAACTTTCATCTCTGTCAGTGTGTAATCGAGTAATCGTCCAATAGGGGTAGAAAATACAACGAGTTAAATGCCTTAAATCACCGGTGACCGTGCATTAAAACATATTACACAATGACTTCTGTGTAGTTTCCAGTGACCATCATGGGATGGAAGTGAATAGGGATATACAAATCCGCCGATCCGACCAAATTTGAAGCAAAATCCGCGATCCGCAATGGTCTTGTCTAGTGATTTGAATCCGCTAAAAGCTCTACTATGAAGTCACAATCCAGGATCCGAACTAAATTGCAAGCTAAATACACAATCCGAGCCAAAATATTAGATAAATCCGCAATCCGCTGTATTAATAAGATCCGCAAATCCGTGTAAAATATTCACCAGATCCAAAATCCGAACAATTTTTTCTGTGAAATCAGACGATCCGAAAACCTGTTCACCATCATGATAGACTATGCTTTAATATCTTTCAGATGTGCTTCATGTGTCTAATTTTGAGGCCCGGTAGTTCTTTGGGGGTGTGCGTCGTCTTTTGTAGTTGTAAATTGTGGAGAATACGAACATTTTTGGACAAATTTTCTTTTAGATGTATCGAGAATTAATTACAGCCCTTAAACAAGCCGGTCAAGATGACTCCGTTGTGACGTTGATTACTGGTGCTGGGCAATATTTCTGCAGTGGAAACGATCTTACTTCTTCCTTAAATATCCCTCCTGAGGAACGGGAAAAATTGGCTCTTAAAAGAAATGAACTAATGAGGTTGGGAAATCAAGTTCTACCCGAGGCGTAGCCACGGGAGGGATGGGGGTCTGGACCCCCCAACAATTTTCTTCAGGACCCGAATTTTGCAAATCTTTGAAACCGGAGAAATTTTTTTTTTAGGGGGGGGGGGGCATAGCACGATAATAGCTCCTCCATTAAAAGAGGCTCTGGTTTGATGGAGGTTGACAGGGACGCCGAGAGGGGAGGAGGAATTGCCCCGGGCCCCCAACCTTAATAGGGCCCCAACTTGAGAGCGAGAGCCTAAAATTGAGTAAGTTCTTTAAAATGGTCAGAGAATTTTTGAAATTAAGGGCCCCTTACAATACCTCCACATGCAGTCTAGTTAAGGTCTGGTTAGGTCTAGCTTAAAAATAATGTCATGGGGCCCCCAAGGAAGATTTGCCCCGGGCCCCACAAATTCTCTCGGCGGCCCTGGAGGTTGACATGTCACTTGCAGACTCTTATCTTTTTTTGATATTTGCCAACTTAACCAGTCCAACTTTTTTATTATAGAGAGTTTGTGTCGACATTTATCGACTTTCCCAAACCAATAGTGGCTGCTGTGAATGGTCCTGCTATTGGTATATCTGTCACTCTACTGGCCTTACTGGATATGGTGTACGCCTCAGATAGAGCTACATTTCATACACCATTCATGACACTTGGATTGTGTCCCGAGGCATGCTCGTCCTATCTTTTTCCCAAGATTATGGGACATGCAAAGGTAAGGCACAGATCCCAACCCCCACTGACCTGAAAATCAGGGATTTATACAAGCATGTAGGGGGAGCACCCTCCACTTCTACCAATCCCTCCCCCCCCCAGAAAGTTCTTAATATTCTCTCTATGTCTATGAAATAACATTTCCTGCATTCATACAGCACTTTTGAGCAAAATATATCGGTTTTAAAACAGGTTTTTAATCGCGTGTTGAAGAATATACAACGATCAAGTACATTCTTCCTTTTACAGTTAATTATTCACATTTGCCATATTAATTACTCACATTTGCCATGTTAATTATTCACATATATATGACGGAAGAATATTGAGTTTCAAAACGTAATTTGAAGAATGAGTTCTGAAAATTGAAAAAAACCCAAAATACTGGCCCACAACACAAACTGTTTCTGTTTCGTTCAAACTCGTAACCTTTCTAACATACTATGGTTGAGACTTTGTATGTCAATGTAGAGCAGTCATAGCATCGTAAACCCAGTGTACTTTATATAACTTTAATATCAGCGATCTCCACCACAAATTATTTTCTAGGCTAACGAAGTTTTGCTAGCGGGTAGAAAATTGAATGCCGTTGAAGCTTGCAACTGTGGTTTAGTTACAGAAGTATTTCCTCAAGCAGAATTCGAGAAAGAAGTGAATAAAAGAATGAAACATTTGACTGGGTTACCTCCCAAGGTATGTATATTCGGTAGATCCGTTTCGCTGATCTGGCAATATAAAACTACATAGACGCTTTGCATTAGGACCCATAGTTGCATTTTTCGCAAATTTCCACGTACAAAAGCTTCAACTATTATTCAATCGAGTGAAACGCCAACAAAATCTTAATATCAATATACTCTTTGATGGACTTCTTTTTTTCAGTCGCTAGCACTATCGAAACAACTGTGTCGTTCAGCAGAAAAAGACAAACTCCACGATGTAAATAATAAAGAATGTGATGTTATCGCAGAGAGATCGCGCTCGGAAGAAAGTGCACAAGCTGTCATAGCGTTTATGCAAAGAAAGGCAAAAATGTGAATTGAACAGTAAATCTGTTAAACACTTAATGGTTTGACAAAAAAAATTACCGCAAATCATACGAAGTAAGTTTATCCAATTTAATGATTGTACCGTAACCAAGCCTTTGGTTCTGAGCACTCAAAGGGTCTGAAATTTGCAATATCCCAATATCCACAGGATACTAAAACGGGGGAGGAAAAATTTTTTTACTTTCTGGGAACCTGGGTCAAAGGCTAGAAATTTTCTGTGAAATTTGCAATGTTACAATTACAGAGATGACAAAACAAATGCATAATTATTGTATTATTTGTACTTTAATAATAATAGGCTTTACACTGGTTTTTGTATGCTCGTACATCGCAATGGTTGTCTGTTATATAGTCTGAGTGAGTGTCTATTAAATTAATTTATTCTACTTAAATCTAACCTCATGCATGAGCATTATTTACCCTTACATATTCTAAACATAGTTTCATATTAATCTGACACTGTAATCAACCAACGATTTGAATTTGCATCTTCGGGTATCTAGACCGCTGCTCTACCTATTGAGCTATCGAGTCAACAGGGATTGGTAGCGAGTCTTATCCAATTTAAGTGCACAAAATATTTTCGTGACGACTTAACGCTTGTCTTAAAGGACGCGCAGTGTTTCAATTCCATTTCAACAGGTAGAGCGGCGGTCTAGATACCCGAAGATGCGAGTTCAAATTCCGCTAGAGCCAACAAATTTTTCGTTGGTCGATTGCAGTATCAGATTAATATGAAACTAGTTTTTTGTATCGCTGCGGATGGTTCTGAAATATTCTAAACATATCGAAACTTTTTAGCCCTTCGTTAAACGAGGCGTATTTATAAAAAAAAATGCATGACATTTCTTTCTTGGAACATTAGAATTTGATTTTCATGCAGGGTCATTGAATATTTGGAATAAATCTTTTAATCAAAATCGCGTCATAATTTAATTTTATATTTACGACAAAATGGTAATGGTTATCAAATTAGTCTATAACAGCTTTTAGTTTTTAAGTTAAAATAAATCAAACAAGGCAGCTCTTTTCTGCGCCACCCGGTAGTATTATAGCAGTATAATAATAGCATTACAGCACTGGGACTTGTTTACTATTTAATTTGCATTTTATTGGAGACTTTGCAGAGCATATATTTACCACTTTTCCTCACGATTATGATGGCAAAGGTGGGTAACAGAATTAATTTCCGTCCAATATTAAAAGGCTGCTGATGTTAGTGTGTACACTGTACAGTGTAAATAAAGTAGAATAGTTGTAACTTCTAAGTTGAGTAAACAGAGTTATCTCAAAATGTTGAAATATTTTCTGGAAAATTTTCTGCGAAACTCTCAACTCAAAAAATTTCTGGGAACTAGGTTCCCAGGTTCCGATACTTTTTCCACCGCTGTACTAAAATTTGGTTTTGGTACCAAACTGTGAATGACTTGTATTCTGTCTGGATATTACTAAATTTCAAACATTAGGATAATGCTAAATGTCTGTGGTGGTTTTCCAATAGCTTTGAATACTATGAGTGCCTTCTTGAAAATAACCACTATTTAATTTCTAACTTGGTGGTCTAGTTGTTGACTGTTGAGTCTCCTGTTATTATTTATAACAATGAGAGACATGTACTGTATACTTACTGTGATGGTTCAGAGATGCCAAACTTTACGGTAGCCAGTATCCAGAAGTGGGATACTAGGTTCTCAGTTGGAATACTAGAACTTTTAATCCTGGTTTCCCAGTGGGGTACTGCAAAAAAATTAATTTCAGATCCTGCTGGAGCAAGTTTAGTTTTCACGGAAATATCCTGTATTTCATTTCCCCTTCAATATCTCTTATTAAATACAGGTAAAACGTTTTCAGCTAGTTAGTTGCTGTGGCGCATGCGGGCAGCGACGATACTGAGCTTCCGCCTGAGATTCGTGGTGAATTTCCAGATTAGAGGTTTGCATCGGACCGGATATAAACTTTATAAATAAAAGATAATGTAAAACGTAATAAAACGGCGAACATGAAGATTTGGCCATCTCAAATAATGGTAAGTTGCGATGGTAGCGTTGCAGACTGCAGAGGAGAGTGGGCAGCAAGGCTCCCTCATGCACCACTCCATGGAAAACCTGCACCCCTTCTTGCAGATGAGGCTAGACCAGCCGCTCGGCTGGTCGTAATGTAAGATTCTTGTCCTGTTCACCATACCTGTCTTCCTTTTCTATAATTTGAATTTTTATAATGTATTCGTTACCCGATCATCCAGTACCACCGAGCTGTTGTTCCGTCGACAAAAATGCAGAACTACCACTTTCCAAAAATCTTATTTTACCAGAGCCACAAGAGTTTGGAACTGTCTTCCAACAAACTTAAGACAGCCAAATATGTCGTTAAGTAGGCTACATTTAAGAGATTGCTGCGGAACTACTATTTGGAAGCCCTGCATAGTTGTACGTGGAAATCTGTGTGTTTAATCTGTAACTCTTGTCGTAGTTTGAACGGTGTTGTAAATTGTTGTTTCTAGTTATTATATGTTAAAAGGGCCCACAGTAATTGGTTTTAACTGTTGTGGTGTCCCAGCCATCTGCTGCTTACAATATTATTGCATTGTACTGTATGTATTGTACATGGACTGAACTATATACTGTACTGTAATGTCTTGTATTATATATACCGTTTCTATTGTCTTGTATTGCATTTTTGTATAGTATTCTATATATACATGTTTTTTGTGTAAATTTATCAAATGGCGAAGTTATATAAATAAATAAATAAGTATGTGTCTAAATAAACTGAAAATGTGTTCAAAAGTAAAATACAATAGAGTAAAGTACTAAAGTAAATTACTAAAAGTTAAAAATTATTTAATTCAAAATATGAATTTGTTTGTCAACACGTATGTTTACAAATAATTATGTTAATTTTCTAAATTATACAAACTAGCCAGTAGCTACATTAAATATGAAAAAAAGTTAAAATGTACTCGAAAAAGTACGTTAAAATCGAATGTAAAACACTATATATATATACCTAAATGAGTAAATGTACCTAACCGTACATCGTTCTAAAGCAGTACATGCCCAATTGATGTCTTGGACAAAATATTGAAGACATGAAAAGGCAAAGCTTCAAGCCTGTCTTTCTCATACTATATGTATTGGCATGTACGTTTATCATTCAAACCATACAAAAATGTGAGTGTGATTATTTCGATTACAGTAATCAATGGGTGATTCCAGCTATTGATTAATTTTTGATGCAGACAAGAAAGACGAAATCTGTCATTACAGCTACAAAAAAAACATCCTTTATAAATTACAGGGCGTGTTGTACAGGGTACAGGGCGTGTTGTTTCATGCAACCATTCTTGCGAGTTGCGACAGCGTAGTGAGGAACAAGTTGCTTCCAAGATTGCATTGCGTAACAGCGCCTTTTAACATTAATATTGCAAGTGCTGAAGATGGCTCTGCGAAAGAGAATGCGTCACGACTATATGAATCAAGACGAAAAATAAGACGTATCAAGGATTGATGTCCACGAGGAATGCTGGTCTTAGTAGTCATCGCCCGAGAAAATTACTAAACAATTCAAAATGGCCACTATCGAAATTTTCCTGGGCGATGACTACCAGGGCCGCCGAGAGGGGGGGCAGGGGGGGGCAAATTGCCCCGGGTTGCTGGTGGCCCCTGAAAAATTTTTGTTGGGCCCCAGCCTTTTTTGTGTGTTAAATATTTCCGCGAAAAGGACAAGATATCTGTTTTCTTGGGCTAAGCACCGGAATTTGGCATAAAAAAATGAGATAAAGTTCCTGGAAAGCAATTGCAACGTAGCCGTCCGGAAAAATTTTGTATTCCGGAAAATTTTTTTACCCCTAAAATGGTACACTGACCGAAAATTTTTTGGCGACGTGGGGGGGGGGGGGCGGCCCTGATGACTACTAAGACCAGCACTCCACGTGGGCATCAAGCCTTGTGACGTCATTATGCATAAGCTCTATTGCCTCGTAATTCATGGGAATGAGGCTCCCGGGCCAAGAAGAAGTAATTATCGAAAAGCGTATTTCCTTACCAAAATTAATTCTGACCGCAAGTTTATACCGGCATACCTGAACTGTCACTGCACATGCAATCATTCCTGGACATTCAATCATTCTTGAATACTGACCCGCCATCTTGACAGGATATTCTTCAACGCGGTGTCGTTAATAACATACTTTAAGAAAAGGTCAATTTCCTCATGATTTGTGTTCTCCAGCTCCTGGACTTTTGTTCCATGCAGAAGTGTCTTCGTGTCACGCAGGCACTGGAATTTAACAAAATTTACAAGTATTAAAATAACTAAGGCGATGTTTACAGTTTACAAGGGAATGGCTTTTTAATGACGATTGGGCTATTCCATTTGAAAAGACGTGTCGCGGCGTCGCTGACGCAGTATTCAGAGTAAGCGCATTTCACGTTTGAGATCGTGGGTTCGATTCCCGCTACGGACTCATGTGTAAAGAGTCTAATGTCAACGCTCTGCCGACGTCGTGGGTTTTCTCCGGGCGCTCCGGTTTCCTCCCACAGGGAAAGTTGACCGGATGGGTTAGGATAAATACAGTATCAAAGTCTGATAATGCCATCAAGCTTGTTACAATTAAGTTGTTATTAAACGGCTTATTCCAAACCTATTGACAATTTGGGACAAGCAGTGGGAATTTTAGTTATATAGTTTTATGATAATTTTCTAAATTACCTGTTGTAAACATATTAATCAATTCAGTTTGTTAACTGAAATTTACGTATATTTAATAAACTACTACTACTACCGAACACAACTTGTGGGCAGACTTGCTACAAAATGCGAGATTTTTTCGTGTGTACACGGCTACACGCGTAAAAAAGTCACATCTTGTAGCAAGTCTGCCAACAAGCCGTCGACAACTTTGGAACAAGCTGTTAACAACTTGTAATGGAACAACCTTGTTGATAGAATCAGACTTGTTGCAAGGTTGTTCCACAATCTTGTAACATTCTTGTTATATCAGGACTGTATCAGATTTGTTATAGAATAACCTTGTGACAAGTCTGATAATGCCATCAAGCGTGTTACAAGTTAACAGCTTGTTCCAAACTTCTTCCAACAAGTTGTTCACACAACTTGTCGACAGATTTGTAACAACTTGTTTGCAGACCTGTAACAACTTGTGCGTTTATACGTGTGTTGACTCAACCCAAATCTTCCCAGATCATTAGCTGACCACGTCTGCACCTAACCACCCACACGGGTAAGTATGGTGATGACAGATATTAATAAAGTTTTCAGCTATATTTATAAAATATAAACAATCACGTACCTGCAAAGGAACAGAGAGAAGTCTTTGAACATTTGATTTCAAATCTTTATCGAACTGATCCGTCTTCAGAACTTCAGCAACAAGACCAAACTGTTTAGCCGTAGCAGCAGAGAGTTTTGTGTTGAATAAAATCGCTGACATTGCCTGAAACATAGTAGATATTTCGTATATGAAAAGGAAATACTATGGTTTCGAGTACAAAAGAAAAACCATGTTTTTCCAAATCCCACGAAAAACCGTACGATTACTTATTAATAAATTAATATACATGAAAATATTGCGCAGTTATCTCCATGCGTCATACGAAATAGATTATTTTAATATAAACATTTTGTCACTCGTAAATGTTTGGGTTTTTTTGTATTATTTGCACTTTTTGCACAGTATTTCACTTTTTTGCACTGTATTTCGAAAAAATTGCACTGTCAGAATTGAGAAATTTTTTCATGTACTGTACATTATCAGACGAGTAATATATATCAAAACTAGAGGGCACTGAGAGTGCATACCTCCGCCAGCGAATTGAATAAATTATACAATAGGCTAAATTACGCATTCAGTTTACTCTACCCAGCAAGACAACAAATCTCTCATCCACTACTTTCATCCAAATTTACCCAAAATTTAATCAATTTGTCCTTGAGCAAGTCCCAGAAATTTTCTTTTTCCACAATGTCACGCGAATGTAAAAAATACCCCAGCTATTTTTTTCGAGATCATTAGACGTGCATGCAGGGTATAAATTAAAACTACCTGTGATGTCCCAAGTAGACGTGGTAAGGTAAAAGAACAACAACCAACAGGTGGATGACCCCATTCAGCAAACTTTGTTTGAAATGTAGCCTACAGGAAAAATAATATAGTTTAGCATATACTGGGAAAGTGGATAGTGTTTTTCGAGCAATTTGATTGGTTGCACAGCACCGAATATTCTTGCACTATTCACCTCCGGACAAAAACAAAATGGCTTCCCGTTTCGTTCCGGTTATGGACGAGCAAATGTTTGTACTAAACGAAGCTGCGACTTCGTCAAACACGAAGAAAGCGACAAAGTTTTGTTTAACAGTGTGTAGAGGTTTTCTTTAAAGCTATTTCTAATCATGGTTGTTATAAGACCTGGTTAGGAAACCCGGCAAACCTCAAAGAAATTACGCTATAAACAAACATGGAGGTTGAACAGTCAGTTTGACCCTGCACATATTGGTTTTAATCAATGAGAATTGACCAAACGATGTAACACAAACATTCTCCATCCAAAAATGGTGGTAATACTTCGTTATTTGCAAAATATGCCGTAAGATATAGCCCTAGTAGGCAATCAAACAATAGAAAGACAAAGGATTTTTCAACCGTGACCCTGCACAAGGGTACACAATCACCTAAAACAAAGAGTTTCCAAACCACGAGTTTCCAATGTATAGAGGTTTTCTTTAAAACCATTGCTAATGAATAATGTTTTAAAAGTATTTTCATTGTTTTTTGGTCATTTTTGTTTTGCTTCATGTCAGTGAATAATTGTTTATTATATAGTAAATAAACAAAAAAATAGAATCATGAATTATATATATATGTAATATTAGAAAAAAGTTGATGTACTGTAAGTGAAATCGCCACAAGTAGCCCAGAAAAGTTCTGAGCCCAAGTGGGATTTGAAGCCACAACCCTCCACCTCCTAGACGGATGCCCGAACTACTGGGCTATTGAAGACTCTATATGGCGAGCAAGGGTCCTAGTAAATGAGTTTCCTAACATTGTTTGGTGAAAGAGTTAATGAAATGTAAAATAAAACATTTATCGAATTCGGTTTTTTTGATATCCTGAATTATCAAAGTCTTAGTACAGTAAATGTTATTAGTCGAGCTCAAGTTCAGAAGATTAAAATCCTGGAGGTTATCTATAAGCACTGGAGTTGTATATAAACAGAATGGGGGAGTATGATCATCATACAATTCACTGGCACGCCGGCACAAAAAAACCTCATCCAATAACGAAATAGAGAACCAACAAGCGAGCCAATAAATCAAATAACTCACAAATCAACGACATACCTGGTCTGTAGCAAACACAAAATCAGAAAGTGCGACAAGAGAAACACCAAAACCAGCAGCTGGTCCATTTACAGCCGCAATCAACGGTTTAGGACATGTCACAAGCATTCTTGTTAAAAGCCTAACACAAAAATAAATTAAAGATTACAAGAGTGATGGAAAAATTGCTATGCATTCTTTGTACTGTATTCATTTCATCGGATTTGTTTAGAAGCAAGACGTATTCTTATATTTTCTCACAACACGACCCCCTGGTAATGCACCCCCTCCCGTGCGGAAAACCTGCACCGCTCTAACAAACGAGGCCAGTTCCATCTTTGGTACTACTGTACTTCGGACACAGACCAAACGTATTGCAAACAGGTTTTACCTGAATTTCTGCAACAGTTCTCGTCGGTCAGAGTGGGAGACTGATTCAAATTGATCGAGATCCCATCCATAACTGAACGTACTGCCAGATCCTGATATAACCACCAGGGAAACATCATCCTTGCCAGCGTCACGTAAGGCAGTTATTATGTCTTCACATATCTATAGTATAGAAAGACGACTTGCTTTAAACACTCGTTGATGGTTGCGCAGAGCATAGGACAGTAGTGGGGATATAATATTTTGCTTTCTGGGACCAAAAACACAATATAATGGCGTTATCTAACAGCTTAGTATATGTAATAGGATGGTTCCGAGTGCGATTTGAATAAAACATGCACGATTGAGTTTTTCAAAGCGCATCAAAATAGTACGAGTTCAAAGGACGAGTGCTATTTGAGGTCTTAAACTTACGGGTACTTGTTTTATTCAAATTTCAAGAGAAACCATCCCAGTACGTTTTAATACTATACATATAAATGTTTGAGACAAAGTTTTCCGGGTTTGTTACATTAAGCAACCCTGACGGTTCGAAAATTTCAATTTGGTTAGTCTTACTTAAGATGTAGTCTTTTCCATTTTTACTTTACCAAACTTTTACTTTACGTAGCGCGGCCGCCATTGTTGTTTTGTTTTCTGTGGCCGTTACTTGAGGCACAGAGGAAGTACATACAGAGATCTCACTTCAGGTTAATTTCGCGTAAGGGATTTTTTCAGTCCGCCATGTTCTTAGCAAGTGCCCTAAAGAGAGGCAGTCACCCCCCTGAAAACATATTGAAAATTTAATATTCCAGGGGGGTGAATGCCTCTCTTTAGGGCACTTGCTAAGAACATGGCCGCCAGCTATTTCGGTAAAAAGCGCCTTACGGTTTTGTAATGGAAGTTACACTTCTGTATGTCTTTATTCTGTGCTTGAGGACTGCTTTAAGCTGATTGGTTGATTTTAGATCTTATTGTTTTTCCACCAATCAGATCAGTTTGTTATAGATTTTTGCAATGCTGTTTGACATTAACTGCACTGAAACCAACCAATCACAGTCGAGTAAGATCTTCACGTAACCTTACTTGTCTATTGATGACGTTTTTCTTCGCCTCGTTGCATATCTTAATGTATAAACAACCATCTCTATTGGTGACGACCAACTCCTCTTCGAGCACACAATTTGAGGAACAATCTGGCAGCGTCTGTCTGGTCAAACGTGAAGGCAATGACAATGTTGGACTGTCAATCACAATACGATTCTTCTGAGAAGATAAAATAATGCCATTTCTTTTCTTCCCTTTTCTACGACCTTTAAACAACAGAATTGAAAACAATAACGTTTATTTCAACATGATCCAAGACCACTAGTAGTACAAATATATAGCCTTGCAAAGTTTAGGTTAGGAAAATATAGCCTTGCAAAGTTTGCAAATTTTGTATATGAAGGATATCACATAGCGGCGCGAAGCCACCGTGTAATGTTCGTATGTTCATTATATAGTTCAAAGCAAAACAATTGTATAAAATAAAAGTCACGTGATCGATATCTTCACTAGTGAAGATATGGAAAATACAGTATCTCACTATGTATTTTTCAGTATCTCACTCTCTACTATATAATAAATGTTTGTATTACGTGCGGAAATTGTTACCATTTTCGGCTCAAAAATTGTAACAATTTGCGAACGTAATTACAAACATATAGAAAATATGCAGACTTCGCAAGGCTATATTTTCGTATTCTACAACATTTTGTAATCAAATTTTGCAATTTTACTCTTTTTAATAAGTTCTTTACGGGAATTTTTTTTTTTTTGCCTAGATCAAAAATTAGTCTAACAAGTTGTCTATTAAATATTCATTATATACTGTACACTGGCCAACCTTTTAGTTTTCCTTTCGATTTCAGTAATTCTTTCGAATGATTCACAGTGTATTGCAGCTTTACAGAAAGGGCCAACTGTTCGTCGGCATTAGGAACACTTGGCTGCGGCTCTTGTGCAATCACTGTCTTTCGCTTTGCTGGGCGACCAGGTCTTCTTTTCACATTTTTCTTGATGCGATTTTCATTTTCAATATTTCGGTTTCTAAGACTTCGATTATAGTTATCTGGCGACGTTCCATTAAATTTCACCATCGTCTCTTGATCTGCGAGAAGATTTTGACAACAGAGTTACTAGGGCAAGAATTTAAATATTTAACTGACTGACTACCATCAGTTTCCCCTATGACAAGTACTAACAACGTATATAAATAATAGGGTATTATTTATATACGTCGTATCGCTGTCCTCGCAATGAGTCGCGTGTAAGTGACTATCTTTAGTCCTGTATTTAATAAGCTGTAATTTGCTAATTGGAGATGTTCTGAATTTCTTTAACAATTTTTACTGCAGTATTTACTATTTATGTCAATTAACAACATTCAATGAGCCGCCTACACACGTACTGAAAATCTCACAACTTGTCAACAAGATGTGTTCGCAACAGGCTTGTAGCAAGCTTGTCAACAAGTTGTAACAATGCTGTTATTTTATCAAGTTGTTACAAACTTGTCACTCACAACTTGTTGACAAGTTGTTGAATTGCAGGACGATAACAAGTTGTTGGAACAAGTTGTAACAAGTCTGTTGAACTGAACAACCTTGTAGCAAGTTGTCAACAAGCCGTTGACAACTTGTTAACAAGCTGGGAACAAGCAGTGCGAACACATCCTGTTGACAAGTTGTTGGAACAGCATTGCTACAAATCTGCTGCAGGTTTGTTACAACTTGTGCGTTTTTACGTGTGTATGCCTTAACCTCATTATAACACATTAAGTTGCATTGCACCCTAATGCGCCATAGTTTACTATTTTACTCTGTCTAATGCCAGATGATTTTACTCCTCAAGAGGAGAGTGCTGGCACTCAATACGTTATCAAACTATCTGCCCAATCGTCAACCTCGTACCCAGGGTCTTTCTTTTTGTGGAGAAAAGACCCTGGTAGATGCTGGTCATGTGATCTGCTAAAATCTAGCAGATTTCTAATTAACTATATTGGATTCATTTATTGCAATCATACAAAAGCAAATTATAAATTAAACTATAAAATTATCCAAATATCAAATATTTATAGACTTCATCTTGGATTGAAAAAATCTGCTAGATTTTAGCAGATCATGTGACCAGCATCTACCAGGGTCTTTTCTCCCCTGGCCAAGAGGAAAGACCCTGGGTACGAGGTTGGTCTAATGCCAGATTTTACTCCTCAAGAGGAACATACAGGCACTCAATAGGTTAATTAATCAAACTATCTGCCCAACCATCTAGTTAACCCATTGAGTTGCATTATTATTTTACTCTGTCTAATGTAGAACTCAGGGGCGAAACAGAAATACGGTATTTCTGTTTCGCCCCTGAGTTCTACATTAGACAGAGTAGAATAATAATGCAACTCAATGGGTTAACTAGATGGTTATACGCGAGAAAATATTCAAGCACCAATACAGCGAGTCACCATATAACGTATCATTTTTCTTAATTTTTGCCCAAAATACAAGTACTGATGACAAATTTAAGGAATAAATATAGTGGTAAAATTAAACAAATACCAAGCACAAATGGTAACTGAAGTTCTTTGCAAACACTTTTAGACAAAGGTTTTTCCTCCACTTGACGGCGAAGTATCTCCTCTCTCAGTTCTTTCCGAACTCCTCGCAAGAGTTTCTTTCGTTTCTTCAAAGGCAAAGCTTGCAACGTCAGCAGTTCTTTCTTTCCTTGAGAGAAACTTGGTTTCTCAGCAAGGTGCAAAACGCTTGAAGCTTGACTTCCTGATAACGAAAGAACATTTTTAGTGATGAACACTCAGAGACTACATACCTATGTGATGAAATTAGGGGCGGACCATTTGATTTTTGAGGGGGGAGGTGGAAGATTCAGTCTGTGCAAGAATTTTTTTTCCGCCCAGGCGAACGAGACAGATATTTTTTTCCTGTAAAAGTGCAGCGCAAGATATTTTTTTCCCAATATATTTGGCCGCAGGATATTTTTTTTGCCTCTCATAATAACGGCTTACAGTAACTTTAGGCTTTCATATAGCTATCATCGGAGACGTAGCAGGGGTTTTCAGTCAGAGGAGGCCGAGAACTGAATCCCAAGAGGGGCCAAGGAATTTTCACTGTGCTTTATTTTATATATGGTTATGTCTTAATGTTCCCCACACTAAAGCGTGCAAGTTTACTTACAAAGAATGTATAACTGCACCAAAACCTAAAACATGCAGGGATAGAGTAGAGTACTCGAAAATGGGGGAGGGTACAGTATATGAATGACCTGTAACCTTGGGGGGTTCGGGGGCATGCTCCCCCGAGAAAATTTTAAAATTTGAACCTCGGAAATGCTATTTCCTGCGTTTTCAGCCATGGATAATTATCTTAAGCCCAGATTTTCTCAGGGGGGGGCAACAATTTTGCCAGGGAACACCACTGGCTATCGTATGTCAGAGGCTCCAAAGGCGGTAGAATCCCTGTGATGTTATCCACTGTTCACCCTGTGTTCTTTTAAGCAAATGTGCCTGCTCAAAAATGCAAAATCTTGCAAGCCTGTGGACACAATACTGAAGTGAAGAGCATCAGTAGAGTTACATGTAGAAAATTTTTTTTTGAGCGCTCTCTTTTGCATGATATTTTTTTTTCTCGATTGTGTGCTGCATGATTTTTTTTTTCTTTCTCCTTGGGTTGCAGGAAATTTTTTTTCGAAATCTTCCACCCCCCCCCCCAAAAGTCAAATGGTCCGCCCCTTATGTCACATGACACATACTAAGTAACTAGGCCTAGGCAGTTGCGATACTGAAAAAAATCGATATATCGATATCGAAAAAAATATCGACTATATCGAATTATGCAAGTGAGAAAACGTAATTTAGTCAACTTGCATGTATACGCATCACAAACAGTTAAAAAGAAGTGTGTGTTATTTTGCTACCTTGTTTTTAAACCTGTGTCGATACGCGCGTCATTAATTAACATTCAAATTATTGTGAATTCCATGTTTATGATTCATCACAAAACTATTGTTTTCAAGTGTTCAATACCGCTGTTTGGTGATCTTCTGTGGTCAGTTTCTCTGTTTTCGCTTTTAATTTCAATTGCCCACGCACTCATATATCATAAATTCGCAATTGCCGCCATACACACATTGTCTAAACTTCATCGGTGAAAACAATAATTGCTGAATAATCGGAGATCAGTTAAGTTGTTTAGTTACAACTTTCAATATTTTCGATATGCAAAAAATCGAATATCGAACATCGATATTTTTGAAATATAGATATTTATCGAAAATATCGATATATCGCAACTGCTTTACTAGGCCTAAAGAAAATATCTGTGGTTTCGGTTTCATATCGTGAAAAAATTAGGGTCAGTAGGTCGGAAATAAATTTTTTTTGAATATTTTTTTCATGGTTTTGGCGGGTTTTGCTGGGCGATTTTGCGGTAGAGTCCTGACATCAATATTAACTAGAGATGCATATTTCCTATGGACGAATTTAGGCAATTTGGTTCAATAATTAGTGTGACAACAGACGCCATTTTGGCATGCTGTATGAGCAACCCGCAATCACCCGGAGAAAATAGGGTCGCACGGTCAATCGCATTGAAAAAATAATAGGGTCGGCAGAAAAAAATTAAGTCGGTCGGGAACAGGAACCACAGGTATTTTTTTTAGGCCCTATGCAGAAATGATATAATGGGCTAATTAGTCACACATTCAGTTTTTTTTTTAAACTTTACTAGTGATTGACAGATTGTGGCACAATTGGAAACTAATGAATATTAATTTAATGCAACAATCTACCCAATGCCAATTTTCTAATTATGCAGCCCTCGACAACTGTCAAAATTGAGGTTGGCAAAAAATGCCAACCTGAAGTTGACCTAGGTCGGCACGTCTCTGCAATTTTTTTAAATCTGTATCCATGTGTGGGGACACTAGTAATCACATATTTACGAATCATTGAAAAGTAACACAACGGCTTTTCTTTTTGGAGTCTTACCTAAATTATATATAGAGTACCCGTCAATTTTTAAACCTTACATCGAAGTGTGTTTAGTTAATCAAACTAATAATCAAATTCTACAATCGCTGACTTTTTAACAGCTACATGTATCAAAACCCGAAAAAATTCTTACTTTGGCTGCATGAATTAAGGTTGGCAAAAATTTGCCAATCATGGAGGTTGATAAGTTGGCATTTACGTCGGCATTGCCGAATGCCAACCTTGTTTTTGAGGGCTGTTATGTCATAATCAGGCCTCGAATTTCCCTGAAATCAATCGACGGCAATGGCGTTAAAAATTGCAGTAGAATGTAACAGCTGTCTACGATAATTTTGACAGTTTCCACAGCATTTTTGAAATTACTGTGACAAAACTTTAACAAAGAAAACTGAGACTAAAATAGTGATTTACGCATGATTTGATCAACATCTGAATTCAAGTATCAAAATAGTAATGCACAGTGAATAGTATAAAAATTGCACTATACGGCAAAAAATTGCCGTTGTTGCCACAATGATCCACAGCATTTTGTTCTCCCTCTACGGCAATTGCCGCGATAAAATTCGAGCCCTGGTCATAATGACATAATGTCAGTCAACCAAGTAATGGTGACATCATTAACATAGATTTTTAACAATAATTTCCAACATAGCGTGTTACTCTAACCAAAGGCTGTTAAAACCATTCATAAATGGCAAGCTTCACACATTAATTTCTTAGCGGCAACATATTGCATATCAATGCGCAATGCAGATCATTTTTAAAATGGGTATTTTCTCAACAATTAGTTTTACACAATCGGAAATACAAATCATTCCACCAATTCCAATATTTGCCCAACGACACCATAAACCTCCCAAATATAAGCTCCCCTGTGTGTCAGCCCCCCACATTCACTAATGCACCTATCATTGTTCTCCCCGAGGGGGGTGCGGGCGACCCAGGGGAATTTGACCACACTATGAAGCTCCAGTGAGGGGAATTTGACCTATGCATCAACTCCCAGAGTCGGGAAATTTTGACATCCGCCATCTTGAAAGTTTGTGCTGTTTTGCCTGGTAACAAGTATGGCAGAGAAGCAAGATCAAGTTTCATCGGAAAAGGTATTTTACACACAGTGTCTCAATTTTTACCAAGTTTAAACCAGTATAGACTGTATGTTCGCATTGGAAAACATATGTGTGCCTCGTTATTTTAGGAATGTAGTGGGGAATTTTGACAGCCGTTCCTTGCCCAACAGTGGGGATTTTGACTACAAAATTTTAAAAATGTCAAAATTCCTCTGGGTTGCCTGCACCCCCCTCTCAGGGGGAAAACATTGATAGGTGCATAACACTCACAACATTCCAAATATAACATGGCGGGCAGGATTGCGGGAATCAAATCTGCGGCCCTGTGCATCCATTTTAATTTTGTCCCGTAGGTAAACAATCTGAGAAACTCTAGTTTGGAGGGCTGCAGGTTCGGTTAACTGGTTTTGAGTCAAACCTCAGGCTAAGTGCACACCAAGTCCCTCCACATGTGATCAGCACTTGTTTCCATCTGCCAAACTGAGGCGACCTCATTTTCAAAAGATGTGTTAAATGGTTATGTAACTAACCCAAATCTACCCCCTACTCTAACCCCTAACCCCACCTGAAACCCTAACTCTATAAACCAAATTAATAAAAAAATCCAAAAAGAAACAACTTTAGAATTTGATCAAATGACGTAACGTGATTCAAACCTCCACATGCACATATAGATCTTGGTCAAAAACGTCAGACAACCCCAAATCACATAATACATAACATGTAATATGTAATTACATAACATGTAAATAATCAAATCATTTTTGCCTGTGCATGTATAAAATATGTAGTTTCATTTCCGTGTAAATTTTTAATGAATACACCAAACATATTTCGTGCCTTGCCTTGGCATGCAGTCAAATTAAACACAGACGCCATTACTAGATGCAAAGATACGTTCACGTAAACTCTACCTGGAATCGGCCAATGCTTAGCGAAGTATTCTTGAATGGCTTCCTGACAATTCGAGAAATTCTGAATCGGTTCCCACGTCGTCAAAGATGGCGGATAATTCTGCCAGCGAACTAAATAATCTTCTTTGCCGCCCTTCGTAGTTCGCCTGCCAACAATTTCGTCTACCTACGTTGTAAGAAAGAGGGGGAAAGTAAAGATAAAACCATAAAATAAAGAAAGGAATTCGAGAATCATGTGCTCACCTCATACGTGTCTGATGAAGCCATCACCCATTTCTGGGTAGTTTAATTGTTTGTTCGAAAAATTGCGCGCGAAACTTCCACGTGTCACGTGCAGCGGTGCAGAGAACCGGTGTCCATGTGGTGCCCATCTGTTCCATTGACCATTTTCACCCCCCCCCCCATCAAAATAATCAAGATACTTATTAACGCCCCTCTCCCCCCGGGATATATTGTTACAAAAATTAAGTAGCTAGTTTGCTAGGTGATGTTACTGTCAACTTTACCCTGCATGTTTTTATAGGCCTTTTATATACCGAGAAAATACTGTATAGAATGAAAACTAAACAGTATTCTGATTCACACTGGATATCAAGATTTAGGGCATTTAGTTTCGACATACACACGTAAAAACGCACAAGTTGTAACAAATCTGCAGCAGATTTGTAGCAATGCTGTTCCAACAACTTGTCAACAGGATGTGTTCGCACTGCTTGTTCCCAGCTTGTTGATAAGTTGTCAACGGCTTTTGACAACTTGCTACAAGGTTGTTGAGCTCAACAGACTTGTCACAAGTTGTTCAACAACTTGTTATCGTCCTGCCATTCAACAACTTGTCAACAAATTGTGGGTGACAAGTTTGTACCAACTTGATAAAATGACAGCATTGTTACAACTTGTTGACAAGCTTGCTACAAGCATGTTGCGAACACATCTTGTTGACAAGTTGTGAGATTTTTACGTGTGTAACTGTCACTGAATGCAGGTGAGATATTATATTCCCATCTACATTCAGTTACAATATGCATGCCCCAAATTTGTAATTTACCAAAAACTTGACACTGGCTAGCATCATCTCATATTGCCAACTGGCAAATTCACCAGGCCAGTGTGACCAGGTTTTTTCAGGGCAAATTACCACAATCCTCCAAAAATGACGAAAAATTACCATAGTAGTAATGAAATTACCACATCTGGTCACACTGCACCAGGCAATCAATCAATCAGCCAATCAGGCATAGATTAAATTAACAGCCTTTCACAAAAATAACATGAAGTAGAAGTACGCTCCGGCGGGCGCAAGAAATAAATTACGCGCCAAATTTCTCACATTCGCGCGCTGAATATCAGTTTACATTTTCCGGTGACATTTTCTAAATCGAAATTTATATCTGTTTCGAAAAATATAAATTGTTGAAAGTAACCTTCGAAGAAACATGCCTCACATCGACAATAATATCAAACTTGATTTCAAAGATGTTCTCATACGACCCAAAAGAAGTACAATACGGAGCCGAGCCGATGTAAGTTCACTATTAAGTTGTCGATTTAAATATGAATATTTCAAAAGTTACTTTACCCCCTTCATAACCCTCAAGAAAATTTTTGATTGTATATTATTAATGCATCATGCCGCGATGCGCTCCAATGTTCCCTTGATTCTATTTTGTGAAGATGGAGTGTGTATATACGGGGCCCT